>JAOXYI010193874.1:0-11195 GCA_028566495.1 Lithophaga antillarum | reverse complement strand
GGACCTTTTCCTGGAAATTGACACAGAAGGACAACTCAAATAGGGGTATAATTCTAACCCAAAAGCTAGGATATGAGCAAGAAAGGTTGAATTCTTCGTTTCGTAAGTTTTACGGTCGCCTCACGAGTTGGTCGATCGGTATAATATCTGAACTTGCTACAGTTGTATTTTCGCCATTGTAGATCCTACACGTATCCATTTGCATTTACTATCGAATGTTTCCTGAACCGTTTTGTGACCTTTGCTACCGGACACAGTTTTTGGAGTTGTATGACGGGTGATGCATGCATAGCAGGAGATTCTTACCCTATCGACGCACCTGGTCTCACTCCATTCTGGAGTTCATGCAATCCCAGCTATTTGAATACTTGTATCTGTCCTCTTCTTTGAACTCATGAGTTCAAACGATTTTAGTATGTTGTTTTTTATATTTATGTTGTCGTTTTGGTGGATTTAATTTTCTTTGCATTTTTATTTTATCTATAGACACAGATGGACAGCTCAACTGTTTTTGACGGCATTACTATTCCGAAATTTGAGAAATTTAAACAATTCCCAAAAACTCCACATTTTGTCACTAATTTTTAAAAACAAGACAAAAGTATCTTGTAATCAAAATGTAAAATTTTTCACACTAACAGTATATACCTTTTATTATTTTACTTACTTGATACTAGTAAAGAACGCAGGCGAAATATTTCCCGAAAACTTAGATACAACTCTATATACAGTAAGCGAGTCATGTGTGTATAAAAACTGAATTGTCAAATACGATGGGAAAGGACAGGCGGTCCATCCATTTTTGTGAAAGTCATATTCAGTAATACGTAAACCTGTGAAATATGGTATATTTATTGGCAGATTTGGGATCGTTACATCGGGCACCCTCCCCTGTTCGTACGGCCAGCAGTTTTGGTTTCTTTTCTTTTTATTAGTATAAAAATCGTAATTTTCAAAATACTAAAATACCACACCATTCCAACATCCCCCATTTGAAAACTCTACGTCCCCTTCTGTCTTGACATTAGAGACCAGATTCTCTTTTTTTTCTCATATTATTTCCTGTATACCTCCTTTGGAAGGCCTGAATACGAACATTAAAACAATATCGATAGTAAAAATCAAACCCAAGAAAGAAATGTAATGCCAATCGGATTGATATTATCATGAAATCATAAAACGGTTTTCGTCATTCTTAGTATATGATATTTACACTTCCAATCTTTTCTACATCCAAAACATCTACTTCATATTTTTAACATTTAATTCGTCATTGTAGCTGACACTGAGGAGAGGAGGATGATCATCTCATTTCAAAAGCCATACAAGATGTGAGATCTTTAATTTTATCTGAAGCAGATGTCATATATTACATATATATAGTGGATTTGCAATATTGTTGACAATGTAAAGCCGTTCAGCAAATCCTAGTACAGAAAACTCTAAAGCACTTATTCGTCTTTATTAACTTTTTTTTTTTTTTTTTTTTTTTTTGTTATCGCAAGTGCTTTCACTGCAGTGTACAGATCTACAGGTGGCAATAATGTTTACAAACGTATATAATTGTAACGTTAACCGAGAAATAAATAAATATGGCGTTGCGTATACATAGTTTGCGGGAAACGAAGAAACTTAATTTTCGCATTCAAAACACATGTAGTAAATATATTTGAAATAGATTAGATTGAAGGTCTTTCACATTAAAATACTGAAATATGAAATTTGAACGATTAATCATCTGTATTAAGTGATGGTCTTAAAGTCATAATGAAATGCAACTCTTTTTTAGTCCTAAAGCGATTATTTTAAGCTTTTAACTTTGAAATAAAAGATTAATATTTTGACATTAACAAACGTGCAAACATTGCAGACTTTCACATTTTAGTGGACTGCATATGACGTCGCGCACGATGGTGGTGCTACATTTTGTAACGTCGAAATCAAAGTTATTTTAAAGAAAACGTCGGTTTTATACAGTTTTTAAGAAGGACGTTCCGCTGGAATGTTTTTCAAAACTATTTTGTAATAGCTTTAACAATGACATATCTGAAATATATGTATATATATATCTCGTTCACAAATTACGAAAACAATGTTTAATAAGTACGAATACATTCAATAAATAGTAGAGTTAATTAATCACCGATTTGGTACATTTGATTTTTGTAATGAATATTGTTTTCAAGTTGCTGTTCTTAGTAGGGTTTAAACGGCTCAGAAACAATTACAGTTTGAACATGAATGCCAAAATTTTAGTGAGCAAAGAAGCATACATTATGAACCATCATATCAATAATCTGAAACTGGATTCATTTCTAGGATTTACGGTCTTCTACATTTTGTACAGCAGGACGACTGTGTCTGTAAGTTTCCAAAGAAATATGAATAACGGCGTGTTTTTGATAAAAACGTCATTGTTTGTGGTGTTACATTCTGACTAGAAAAAAGCTAAATACACAGTGCTCTTGCTATACTGGTCGTAAAAGTGTGATGTATGTATCAAGTGAATCATATGCAAATGCACATTTCTAAAATATCGATTTCTATTTATTAGATGCTGTACTTTCAGATGTAGTGATTGATGTAAAACAGATATGAGATACAAGTAAGTGGCTATAACGTAAAAATCCCGACGTGTGACATTTTGTTTAGAAATCGCTAAATGAACTTTTTAAAATAAACTTTTCCAAATATTCTAATATCATTGCACCTTTTAAATCTCCGGGAAATGCACATTTGATTTCCTTTTAAATGCCCTTTTTGTTTTCTGTTTTCATTTTAGGTGTCGCTATCTATGAATTTTCTCAACAATCATTTTGAAAGACGTTGGAAGAGCGTTTTTCACAAAATGTGACATTTTATAGATTTCCGCATTAAGGGAAATTCTTTGTATAATAAGGCAAGATCAGTCTTTAGATTTTGCATACATGTTTATTCATATCTTACAATTACAATTGTTGTAATCATTCATAAAAACTTAATAAATCAAGTTTTTCTTACTGGCACAGGACACAGCGCCAACATAAATTCGGCAATTCACGTTTTGTAAAAAATTCAATGCTTCTATAAACTTTACAAAATTACGGATAATATGAAAACCAAAATTATGCAAGTTTATAATCTTATCGTAGCGCCGATCGGACGGATTATAACGCAATACAGAATGATATTTAAAAAATGTATACTTCTCAGTGTTTGAAACATTTATTCATTACTTTACTGCATTAGATTTACGTTTTTCATGCGTCTACAGGAACCATCATAGAATAAAAGTGACCCTTTTGTACGCAGAACGTCGATGACGTCACAACTGACGTAATGTCAGCAATGTACTTTATTAATGTTTTATCCGTGCAAAAGTTGGTTAATTTCTGTTATGTAATTCTGTGCAAATAATTGATTTTGTTACTCGTCTACAAGAATTTTGATACGCGTCTACATCCATTTGAAGACGTCTAAAACTATTATATCAGTACAATTATTTTTTATGTCTTTTATTAAATTATTCTTTGACAATATATTTAACTTGTGGAAGAAATTTGCTACATTTTGGTGTATAATATGAACACATTTTTAATAGAAATGCATTCTTTTCAATTGCTTTTAATCGGGAAGGTCCGATAAACTCATTATACCACCAACATCGTGCGCGACGTCAAGTATCTTTTGACCGTTATTGATGTGTTTAGCAAATATACCTGGGCAATCCCGCTAAAAACCAAAACAGATCAAGAAGTTAGTGAAGCATTTGCTAAAATAATTAAACAAGGTAGAAAGCCAGAAAAACTATGGGTTGATCAAGGTTCAGAGTTTTATAATCAAAAGTTTAAAAAGTTATTAAATGAACACGGGATTAATATGTATCACACATTCAATGAAGGAAGGGCGGAAGTAGTTGAGAGATTCAATAGGACACTTAAATCAAAAATGTGAAAGTATTTTGGTGCTAATAATACATACAATTACCTCGATGTTATTCAACACCTGGTTGATCAATACAACAACACAAAGCATAGAACAATTAAAATGAAGCCAATCGAAGCAAGTAAAAAATCAAATGAAAACACAGTGTTTAGAAACCTATACCCAAATGGCTCTGCTCCTGGTAAACCAAAGTTTGAACTTGGAGACATGGTCTGAATTAGTAAAAGAAAAGGAAAACTTGAAAAAGGTTATACTCCTAATTGGACTGAAGAAGTGTTTAAAATTAATACAATTCAAATGACTGATCCCATTACATATAAAACAGAAGACTTGAATAATAAACCAAGTGAAGGGAGTTTTTATGCTTCAGAACTCTAAAAAACTTATCAGAAAACATTCAGGATTGAAAAAGTCTTGAAACGGGAAAAAAATAGGCTGTTTGTTAAGTGGAAAGGGTATCCAGATACGTTCAATTCTTGGATTCCTATGTCGAATGTGGAGATGCTTTAAACACCTTTATCTCTCCATGACAAAGACTGAGATTTTCGTTTTGTGGGATTTTATTGTAGAACGGTCTAAACCAAGGTTTAGATCGATCTAGAGCAAATTCTATGAAATGAAAAGTCCCAGTTTTTGTGGGATATTAACTACTAGCCTAGTACTCCCTCTCACAATTTGCGCAGCTTCAGCCTGTATAGATTCTACTTAATAAATAAGATTGACCGATTGATTATCCCATATAATATCAGCGTATTCTAAAATAGGACGAATGAATGAACGATAAATATGTTCTAAAGTTTAGCTGTTCTATTTAATTTAAATTTAAAATTACGTAATACGTTTTAACCTTCTATATGCTTTAGATACGATTAAATCAATGTGATTTTCCCAACTTCCATTATCGGATAGAACTACTCCAAAGTGTATATGTTGTTTAGCGTTTGTGTTGTTCATCATTATGGAGGGTGAATTGGTTTATGTATTTTCCTTGATATCAGCATAGTCTTTCTTTTTTCTCGGATTGAATGAAACTGACCAACTTTGCAACCAAGCATATAAGAAATATAAGAAATAACAAGGGTCCCAGTATAGACCCAAGGGATTAAATAAATCTATGTCCTTTATGCATTTAAATGTACAAAGCTTAGGCCTAAACTTGACAATACAATTGCTGAATATGCGTCGTATGCCATCTTGTCTTTCACAGAAAGTTGGTTAAGTACTACCGTTAAAAATGGCGATATACTGATATCTGGATTTAAAGAGCCGTTCAGGAAGGATCGTGTTGGTAGAGTGAACGGTGGAGTAATTGTTTACATAAAAATAATATAAATTGTGTTCGTCGTTTTGATTTGGAGGTAAATGATATAGATTGTGTATTTTTAGAATTAGGATTTAAAAGTACAGAAATGTTTATGGTACTTTCTATATCCCTCCTGGTGGTGACATTACTACATGGGATAGCCTAAATCGGTCAGTTGAATCAGCATTAAATTGTAATAATCCATTAATTATGGTTGGGGATTTTAATGACAACCAAGTAGATCACAGTAAACTTAAAACAGTACTAACACAGTACAGTTTAAATCAATTAGTTACCACACTGACTTATTTTACTGAGTATAACTTATCCTTGTTGGACTTGATAATAACCAACTACGCAAATGGTATAGTTTATTTTGAAGTTGTTCCACCCTTATTATGCCAGATTCGTTATCACTGCCCAACACTTGGTTTGCTTAATATTGAGAAAAAAAATTTCAAAAGGAAGATTTTTATATACGATAGAACCGATTATGTTAAATATAGAGAAAAACTAAGTACTTTTGACTGGAACGGACTTTTCGACAATGTTGACATTGACGTTATATCTAGTTCTCTATCTAAATCTATTTTGGAAGCTGCCAATGAGACAATTCCAAATAAGGTAGTAACTGTACGGAAAAATGGCCAGCCATGGATGACTTATTATATTAAAAAAATATATATATAAGGAAGAAAAACAAATTACAAAGAAAAGTAAAGCATTCACACTCAGAATGTAAGTGGGAAAAATTTAGAAAGCAACGAAATAAATGTGTTGCTATTATACGAACAGCAAGAGAAGACTATTTCAATAATCTCTCAGAAAAAATAATTTCAGAAAAAAAAACTGGGTCTAGGAATTTTTGGACTGTAATTAAAAATATGATGGAGTTAAGGAAGAGCAACGTAGGTATTCCCCATTTAATAAACAATGACGAATTAGTAGAAGATGATAGAGAAAAGGCAGAACTGTTCAATAAATATTTTTCTGTACAGTCGGATATTGACGATTCAAACCACAGGGGCCCGTAACATACGATGTTTATGTATGTTTGACCATATATGGTATATACCATATATGGTCAAACAAACATAAACATCGTATATTACCGGCCCCTGTGATTCAAACGCACGTATAAGACTTGAACAGACGATTTGCCAATTGCTGGTTACCACGTGTATTTTTGGTAATTAGACATTGTATGAAACTGTTCCCACCGTACATACTGGTTTCTGGTTCTGTAGAGAGCAACGAAGAGACGTAAATTTGGTATGGATTTCTAATATAATGAGACACAACTGATGTTTAATAACTGGTGTTTGTTTGATGGTATTGTAATCAACAAATAAAAAACGTAATTAAAAAATCTGAAATATGTATGGGATCAGACTAATTTGCATCCATTTTTCCATAGGTTGACACGATAACGACCGAATGATGTCCGGTTCATGGCATTCGGAATCCTTCATGACCTTTCCTAATACCAATTACAATCTAAATACAGATCGATTCCGGATTTAGATCGGAATTGGAATTGGCAAATGGACTATTGACTGATATTTTGATAACGGACGAACAAGTTGAAGACGTACTTAATACCTTAGACGTAACTAAAGCAACCGGACCCTATGGTGGCCGGATATGGTTAATCCCAGACCTTTAAAAGAGTGTGCTTCAATTATTTGTAAGCCTTTATGTAAACTGTTTAATTTATCACTGAGACGTTTCGCACGTTATTGGATCAAATCCTTTTTAAGTACCGAATTTTTTGTATGTTGCTGTGTTTAAAGACAAAATTATTTTACAACATGGAAAATTTGCATTTTTTTTATAAATTATGCTGTTTTAATTTATAATTAAAGACTGTTTTAATCGAATATCTCGCGATAACATCTTCTTGTACCTAGTGATTTTATGTTGAATCGCGCGAATTTTACGTGTAAAACATAACATCCGTAAAATTTTACATCTTCCCGGTCGTCTGCTTATTTAATCATATTTCTATGAAAATGAGAAAGAAATATCAACGTTATGATTTGTATAAAACGTCACAACGGTGATGACGTAATTTACTCCAAGTCACTTTTCCCCCGCCTTTTTTGTTGATGCTGGCAAAGCGTAATGTTTGAAAGGAAAACTGGAAATACTGAATATAACCGAGTATAAAGTAATTTACAAAATGTATGAACGAAAACATTTCACATGTAAGTAGTTCCATTCCTTTGGCTTTAAGTGAAGTAAACATTTTGTAGATTTTTACTTGTTTTCTTATAATCATATCCAGTATGCCAGGTAAAGCAGAAAGGTCCCCTCTGTAAAAAGGACTACTCGATGACCCGGAGTTGAAATTTATAGCAATTCCTTGGGCAGTACAGTTTAGCAGTGGTCATAATACTATCACAGTCTACAAGTTCTTCTAACGTCGCCGAAAAATATACACTGATAAGTATCTTATACGACTGGAACAAATCGAATAAACAGTTTTCCTAGGTCAAGCGAAATGTCACCCTTATACGGTTTTTTTTTTTTTTTTTTTTTTTTAATCAATGACATTTCAATGTTACAAAGCATATTTGTATTTCGTATAGAATATCTACTGAAATGTCTTTTATGCCAAAAAAAAAAGTAATCAAATTCAATTTTATGTAATTTCAATTTACATGATTTACTTGGCAATGGATATTTTCTGAATAAAAAGTTGCGTTTTTACCCAGATTTGGGTAATTTACATGGTTTTATAGCTGATTCGTGATTCGGACTCTCACATGTAAATATACATATATATTTTTAAAAATTTTTCATTGATACATGAAATATTTGAGATATATATATGTATATCTCGGCAGTACTCAACGTTCATTGTATTTTTCCAATAGCAAATTGCTGAAAACAAAGAAATGGGTTTAAAAAATGAAAAAAGAACAAACAGAGTTAAGATTATGGAGTTAAGTCGACATTACATGTATTATTTAGAATGTCAACGTTAGACTTTCCCCATTTCGACGTTACGCTTAGTGTACCAATAGCGCGCGAAACGTCTAAGTCAGTGTAAGTAGCCCTCTGACGGGAAAAATGTTAATGTCGTACCTGTATTTAAAAATGACAGTCCAAATGACGTGAGGAACTATAGATGTATTTCTCTAATTAGTATTATAGGTAAAGTAACGGAAAGATGTGTATATAAACATGTACATAATTATCTTGTTGAACAATATTATTTCATCTTTCCAATAAGGCTTTACCAAATGGGATTCGGCGGTTAATCAACTATTAGACATTACAAATGACTTTGGAAGGACTCTTGGCGAAGGAAAAGAAATAAGGGTGGTTTTCTGTGATATTACTAAAGCCTTCGATCGCGTTTAGTACAAAGAATTACTATACAAATTAGCTAAAATTGGGATAAAGGGAAATCGTAAGTGGTTTGAAAATTATTTGATAGATCGTCAACATCGGGTGGTCATAAACGGTAAGGAGTCATCTTGGATAAAAATCAAGGCTGGAGTACCGTACGAGGTTTTGATAACATGCATGTGCAGTCAGATTTCCGGTTGAGATCAAACAACAGACTTGGAGCTTTCTATTAGATAATTTGAAAAGGGTATACACGGCTGTTTACCGAAGTTGCTATGTACAATAAAAGTTATTTACAGAATTATGATACAATATTTTTTAATTGCAATTTGTTTATATTCATATTGAAAAATTGTATGCAAAGTTGTATACCCAACGACGCTTTTATAATTATTTAAAAAATGACAGTATAGGTCGAAACAGTGTGTCTAAATAATTATGCTGATAAAAAAAGCATCATCCTAAAAACATCTGGGAAAAATTACACAAATAAATGAAAGATTGATCTTTCAATGTACTCATTTTCAAGCTGTGACAAGATACCAGTCATTAAAGAAAAATTACCAACGTTGGTGACATTTTCATTGGAAAGTAATCAGGTGCGACCGGCAAAAGTACGGCCTGTTTGAATGGTCCAACGTTGGTGACATTTTAATTGGAAAGTAATCAGGTGCGACCGACAAAAGTACGGCCTGTTTGAATGGTCCCTTTGCATGTTACATGGTTTTGCTATTCTGGAACTAAATTGAAACTCCGAGTTAACTTAAAACAGCTTTCAATATTTTTTTAAATACGTTTCAAGAGTAAACATGTTAAAGGTAAATGAAATCGAGGATTTCGATTGATAGTCTATTAGCATTCAAATAGCCTACCAATTTACTTAGCATTACAAATGACATTTAAGGTTATCTTTACTAATTATTTCGTTTGATATTAAGACAAGAATTGTTCAGTAATTATCCTAATAAAAAAGCATCATCAATAATACAATTCTTAATAAAATACGAAAATTTTGAGTTGTGACAAGCATGTTAGGTATTTTTTAAATAATTTTTTTAGATGTGAACGACTTTTTCTCATAGTGATGGAATATCAGCAATTAAAACTATAAATATTCTTCAAATTAAAAATTAAATTTTGTTAATGATAAAAAAAAAATTTGGTCTCGAATTTAATGATGAAATTAACAATGATTACATTACACACTGTTACATACGAGTTTGATTTCCATTCGAAGGGTCAACATGGTCAATACACTATCAACTAGATGCAAAGGCTGTCGGAAACGACAGCTATCCCCGCATCCGACAGCTAAATAACCCCCACCCTACCTTCATCATATGCCTGAAATATTTTGGAATTGAATAAATGCCAGAACCAAAAATCAAAATTCCAAAACCATATTGCACATCTACAGATGGTGAGCAACAATAGAAAACAAAAACAAAAAAAAAACAGTAAAAATAAAAAATGTGGGAGGAGTTTGTATCACAAGAAAGTGTGACGGAGGGACAGATGGAAGCTACGACAATGTCCCTGAACTTTCATTCGAAAGTGTGGGGATAATAAAATCTTCCTGCTTTTGTCCCTTTTTTTCTTAACTGTTAGGGTCAGTCGCCCTTTTTACTATCACCATTAATTTCAATGTTCAAATACGAGTCATACGATATATCACAACCTACATTTCATATTAATTTCAAATTTTGCCCCTTTTTGGTCCTTTTTTCTCAACTGTTAGGGTCAGACTCCTTTTTATTATCACCATTAATTTCCATGCTCAAATAAGAGTCATACGATATATTACAACCGAAGTTTTGCACTAATTTCAAATTTGGCCCCTTTTTCGCCCTTTTTCACAACTGTTAGGGCCAAGAAGTTATTATCACCATTGATTTTCAAAGTCAAATATGAGTCATATGATATATTACAACCTATAATTTACAGTAATTTGAAATTTTGATCCCTTTTTCTCAACTGTTAGGATCAAGCCCTTTATTATCACCATTAATTTCTCTAGTCAAATATGAATCAAACAATATATTACAACCTATGTTTAACACTAATTTCAAATTTGGCCCCTTTTTTGGCCCTTATTTTCTCAACTACTAGGGTCAGGCCCCATTTAATTATCAGCATTAATTTCTTCAGTTGAATACGAGTCATATGATATATTACAACCTATATTTTACAGTAATTTAAAATTTTGGCCCCTTTCGGCCGTTTTTCTCAACTGTTAAGGTCAGTTCCTTTTTTATTATCACCATTAATTTCTATAGCCAAATGTTTAACACTAATTTCAAATTTTGGCCCCCCTTTAGGCCTTTTTTCCTCAACTATTTGGGTCAGGCCCCTTTTAATTATTAGCATTAATTTCTACAGTTGAATACGAGTCATATGATATATTACAACATATATTTTACACTAATTTCAAATTTGGCCCCTTTTTGGCCCTTTTTCTCGACTGCTAGGGTCCAGCCCTTTGTTATTATCATAATTAATTTCCAAAGCAAAATACGAATCAAACGATTTATTGCAAGAAAGGCGAGAGAAAACCGAAGGAGCATTCAAGGTGGAACAATCCGAGGACACAGGCAACATCGGGAACAAGGAA
>JAOXYI010193654.1:0-11197 GCA_028566495.1 Lithophaga antillarum | reverse complement strand
CCACCAAAAAAAAAAAAAAAAAAAAAAAAGAAAGAAACAACTAATAATTTGACCTTCAGGTCAAAGTTGATGGTCATATGTGGGTCATGATGGTACGCGACACAATGACTTACAGTGATATATCCACATGCCAAATATTGTAAGTCTAGGCTGGGACTATTAGACTATTAGTGTAATAGTCCCAGGTCTAGGTGAAAAGAAAAAATATAAATAATTTGAGGTCAATAGTCAAGGTCATACATGGGTCACGATGTATACTTCCGGTGTAGGAAAATGGTGGACGTGCAATAATTCGCAGAGGAACATTTGCAATTTACAATTTATAGATGGTTGAAGGGTTTAAATACACATATACTATGGTCAAAATGTGTCCGTAACGCCCCTACAATTGAAGTCGTCACTGGTTTTATATATTATTCCAGAATTTGATTTTTATCTGAGTGTGAAAAAGTTGACTTGGTTGAAAATTTCCCGCCAAAACATAGCACGATGATTTTTATGTCTCCGTCACAACAATTTTAGAAATTAGTTAACATTTCTTTGATCTTATTGTTGTATATATACTGTAAATATTTTAAAAAGAAAAAAACTTATATTTTATTAGTGCCATAGTTGAATCTGTTCAACTTTAATTTAAGAGCCAATGACAGATAAAAAACTACGAGATTATCTGAGTAGAAAAATTGAAGGGCCGACAGGGCAAAAAACACTTATACCTGTCGTATTATCAGAGAGCAAGGGTCTATACCTTCAAGAACAGACCAGAACTACTGTTGAACAGCATATTGTCTGGTGGTGTAAAAGTGGAGATAATGTAAATAAGAGAATAGCCTGGCTTAGAGAAAATATTAAGGATAAGCTACATTTATTAGGCAATATACATTTATATGTGTGGTTAGGGACTTGTGATATCACCACCAAAGATAAAAATGGTTACATCTCAGTTGTCACTGATACTACAGGTGTAATAGAACATATTTGCCAAAAATATCAGGAGATTATTGATATACTTAAACCTTACCCGCAGTCACGTGTCACATTTTTAGATGTGCCTGTATACTCAGCTGTTAATTATAATTCTTATCATAAACATTCTGATCCAAAAACTTTTGCAGAACAAGATTTTAGAATTATTGACACTGTGTTAGAATTAAACCCAAGGCTCAAACAAATTAATATTGGGCTTGGTTCAACTTCTCCCAACTTTAATAGAGTACTATACACTAATACAAAACATTCTAATCAGACTAGAACACGTAGAACAACAAGGGTATTATATAATCTCAACTAGTACCGGGACGGTATTCATCCGAAACAACTATTAGCACAAGCATGGTTGAAAAAATTGGCTATCCAAATTCAGAATGACTGTTGGGCATAAGTCTTGATTACTTTACTTCATATTTAAGTGTAGATATAAAACTTACTATTAAGATTAGGAAATAAATCTAAAGAAAAAAGGATAAGAACTTAAGGTGTGGACAAAACCACGCTATCTGATATTTTGATATTTTGTTTTATTCATGCTGTACATATATTCACATTATTTTAGTCAAGTTAAATATTTTAAATTTTATTTAAATTAAACTTGATTGATTTATTAAAAGTATCTCTTCTGGTGTGGACAAAACCACGCTAGAATATATGGCTTTATGTGCATAAACTTTTATCACTGGCAATATGCGTTTAACTATTTTATTTTATAAATGTAGTTTTATTATTGCAGCTGTATTGAGGTAGAAAAAAAAACATAGCTACTCAAGATATCTAGTATAAGTCAATAGAAATAATTCTTATCTAAGGTGTGGACATAACCACGCTAAATTAAAATAAACGAAAATAATATTTATAGATATAATTAATACCAGGTGTGGACATAACCACGCTGCTCTGCAAAAATTTTTTTCCAAAGGTGCGGACATAACCCCGCTAAACTTGAAATCATATACATGCACATTGAATAATACATTACGTAAACTTGGTGTGGACAAATCCACGCTAATATTCATAATCAAAATGGATGTAGCAAATAAACAGAAATTAAGACCATCACAAAGTGATTCAAATCTAAGGAGAGTTCAAACATATTCCAACAGTTATACCCCAAATGTTGGTAAAACTTTAAAGAAAAAGTTGGAAAGTACAAAAGTCACAGAAATAGAATTTATACAAACACAAGGTGGTATAACGGCCAAACTTGATGCTGTGACCTTTGAGCTACTCCTATATGCCTGTGAAAAATAATATACGACAAAAAATGGCAACATTTCTGATGCTAAAAAGACGGTAGCAACTGATAATGATAGTAACCATGTACAGCAAACATACAATGTTAGAGATACATCAGGCAAAACATATACAGTTAATGCCTATAGCTACATGACACAATGTACATTACTCATCAATGGCAAAAATTCTGAATTATTTATACAAAGGGACATAAAAGAACTAAGATCAATAATAGCAAAAACAACCTTAAATGGAGCTAAAATAAACGTGGAAGAAATGAATAAAAATCTAGCAGAAAAATTAGAAGAAGCAATTGAATCGCTTGATAAGCATAACTTGTCTAATAACACCAGAAATTCAGCCATAGATGATGAAGAATCTGAAGAAAAATGTTTCAAATGCAAGAGAAATTGTAGATCTAAAGCTGTACTGTGTCAGAATGGTCACTGGGTCCATTGTAACTGCAAAAAATTGTCGGTCACTGAAATTACAAAAATTAAACAAGAAATTACCATATATTGGTGTAGAACATGCACACTTATACATAAACCAAATACTTTATCTATAACCAACATTGAGAATCAAGAGGATGGACAACTTTCTGAATCTATCACTTTAGCTGAAGAGATACTTAATGAAGAAAAAGAAATACAATGTTACTCATGTAATGACTCATTGCAAAACGATGAAACTCGCTGTATAATATGCCTGATGCAGTTTCATAACGCATGTATAGACGTGGAAAATGAGATCTGTTTCTCATGCAAGGAAACGTTAGACCATTCTGAAATAATAAAGATAGGACAAAGCCAGTCCACCTCTGTAAAAACAATAGTAGATGAAAATACCACATTAAGTGTATTTGGTGACAATACAAAACACCAAAATCACTCAGATCAGAACAATGAACAGCATATAAAAGAGACCCGGTTGCCACCACAAAGTAGTCAGCCAGAACCAATAATAAATAAAGAAATACAAAATAAAACAAATAATGTCCATCACCTTGTAGAAGAAAATAATTCAACCAAAATGAAAGAGCTTAGACAATATGAACTGCGACTTAAAAAGAGAGAGGAACAATTGAAACTAAAAGAAGCTGCACTGAATGACAAAATGAAAGACAAATCCAAAATATTAGACAGATTATATCTCACTGAAGCTAAAAATATGGAACTAGAACAAACCATAAAAACCTTGTATCAAAAAATTGAACTGCTGGAGTTGAGTAAAAAATCAGATGATTTATCAGCTAAAAAACAATCACCAGAGTGTAATGATGAGCTAGTCAATGGCATTAGAAACAAGGTTACTAAATATATATTAACTAAAATAGATAATGAAATAAATCGGCTACAAAACCAAACTAGCGACTTATCTGAGAAACCTGAATCAAAAGACATCGAAACGAATATACGATCTTATCATCCAATTAGGACATCCCCTGCTCAACAACACCAATTTACCACCAATTCTAGATTAAATAATAGCAGGGATGCAAACAGTGAAGCAGGAGTGCAGAATAGTACAAGACAATCGACACTTCATAGAAATGTACCTATAATGCAATATGACCCGCATGAAAATCCAAATCAGTCAATAAGACATAATAATAGTCAATCTACACAATATCCTAGTATGTGGTCAGATGAAATAAATGTATGCAACATGTCTGATAGATACATAAATAATCAATATGTGATACCCTCCAATAAAGCCAATAACCAACCTGTTACTTACAAACATAGTAACCATGGTAATGTAACTAATATAAATAGTCGCAACCGTATACAACAAACAGTACTGGCTCCACAAGTAGCACACACATATTCTACTACAGCCTCATATACCAAGCTACCTTATCAACAGCGACGAAATACATACACTACAAATATAACATCCTCTCAGCATAACGTTATAGGACATACACATAATATGTCCTACCAACTCAATAGTGGAAACAATCCATGTCACGAAGCGCTTACTGATAATGACCATGTTCAATACCAAGGACAACCACTATACTTTAGTACTGCAAACAGGGGAGATCATTTTTTATACAAGAAAGGCCTCAATCCCGCAAGATTCAAATAGATAACGCTCGGTATGTAAATAGTAAAAAGTGTACAAAGGTTCTTAAAATCTTAGATTTTAACTGTAAAAATATTTTAACCTGTGGTCCACTTTTTAACCAACTAAATGAATCAATCGATATATACTTGTTACAGGAACATTGGCTTTATGACTGTCAACTTCATATGCTGAACGAAATACATAACAAATTTGTTGGTGTAGGAAAAGCCGTAGATACAGGAGATCCAATAACTCCTTGGTTAATTCCCAGAGGCTACGGAGGCGTAGCAATATTATGGAAAAAAGAAATTGATGCAATGATTACACCAATTGCAACTGGAAATAACCAAATACAATGTATTGAAATCCATGGTAATCCTAACGTAATTGTAATATCAGTTTATATGCCCTGTAAAGGTCCATCTGAAAGTAAAAATGAATTTCAGGAATGTATCGACATACTCCATGAAATAACATCAACATACGAAAATACACATAAGATCATAATTGGGGGTGACCTTAATGAAGAATTAAGGAATAGTACAAATACATCAAGGAGAAAATATATTATGGAATTTATAAATGAACACAATCTCTTGACGAAAGAAGTTGGTCCTACGTTCATAAACACGAAAGGTAATGATTCAACTGCAATTGATTACATACTATTTCAGGAAAAGTTTAAAGATCACATCATGGGAATCAGCAAATTAGAAGTGATAGCAAATGTCTCGGATCATTACCCACTATTGCTTATCATGAAACATACGACAGGATCTAAAAATGAGGTAAAGGCAGAAAGATCTGTTTCACAATCCAAAATTAGATGGGAAAAAGTTGACAAACAGGAATATGAAAATAAGATAGAGAATGGTATAAAACTTAGGAAGAAAGAAATACATACAATAGCTGACCTTGAACAAGCCTTTCTAGATCTTAATACAATATTTACTGAAGCAACAAGTACCTATGTGTCGAAACCAAATATTCGAAAGAATAAATCAAAATTACAAATTACAAGTGACGTAATATATGAACTGTTAGAAAGAAAGAAAATCTGCTTTTTCAATTGGAAACGAGGTGGTCGCCCGAATGATCCTACAAACCCATTATTAATAGATAAGAAAAAATCCACATATGAGCTACGAAAACAGTGCAGAATAGAAACGGCAAAAAAACGGCTCCAAGAACGCAACAAAATCATTGAAGCGAGAACCTCAGATAAAACACTATTTTATAGTATAATTCGACGTCAAAGAGGGAAACTAACAAGATTTATAGATGAACTTAATGTAGGAGATACCACATACACAACACAAGAAGAGATACTAGAAGGGTGGACATCCCATTTTGGACAATTAGCAAAAAAGAGTTCAAATGATACTTTTGACACTCAACATCTAGATGCCATAGAAAAAGAATATAATATGATCATAGAAATATGTAAAGACAAATTTCAACATGAACCAGTAACCGATGAAGAAATACGAAAAGCTGTAAATAAACTAAAAAGGAATAAAGCAGCAGACTATTTTGGAATAACCAGTGAAAATATTGTACATGGCGGTGATTATTTGCTAACACACATAAGAGAGCTGATTGATAAATCATTTTTGTATTATCATGTTCCTGACTTATTGAAAATAGGGGCTCTTTTTCCAGTCTATAAAAATAAAGGTGACAACAAAGAAGCAAAAAACTATAGGGGCATCACCATTACTCCTACTATTTCAAAGCTAGTTGAAATTATTCTCAAAGCACGAGAAAAGAGTAAAATTCAGATAAATCAAAATTCAATGCAGAGAGGATTCACAGAAAATGCAACACCACTCTTATGTGAATTATTTATTGAAGAGTTTGAAAGAGAAAATAAAGATACAAAGAAACCAACGTATATAGGCCTATTAGATGCAAAATCTGCATTTGATGTCGTGGTACATGCAAATCTTATTAGAAGACTATTTCAAAGTAACTTTTCGGCACAGTCTATTCTCATGATACATAGTTTATATGAACAAGCTATATCCTGCATTAAATGGAATAATCAAATATCCAAAAGTTTTCCTATAGAACAAGGAGTCAGACAAGGAGGTGCAATGAGCGCAGACCTGTATAAAATTTATGTCAACCCTCTGTTAAACATGCTAAGTGAATCAAATCTAGGAGGCAAAATTGGCAATATTAATATCTGTGCGCCAACATGTGCAGATGACATTGCGCTAATAGCTAACGACCCATATGAGATTCAACATATGATCAATATTGCAGTTAACTTCAGCAAAAAAGAAGGATACCATTTGCAACCTTTGAAAAGCGTAGTACTTCCAGTAAAGACATGTAAAAAAATGATCGAGATTAAAGAAGGATCCATCACAATGAACAATCAAAATATGCCAATTGTAGAAAAGGCTACACACATTGGAATTACAAAAACTGGGAATTCTGCACATTCTACAGTAGAAGAAAATATAAAAAAAGCTAGAAGAGCTACTTACAGCCTAATGGGTTCAGGTCTGCACGGAGAAAACGGTTTAGACCCCGAAACCTCAATCTCGCTTATCAAAACCTATATATTGCCAATCCTAACATATGGTCTCGAAGTTCTATTACCTAGTGGAAAGTCGTTAGAAACGTTAAATAATTATTATAAAAAGCTACTAAAACAAATCTTATCTTTGAGAATAAATGTTGCTGACCCGGTCATCTATATTATTTCGGGCTTACTACCATTAGAAGGAGAAATTCATCTTAAAGCACTAACACTATTTGGCATTATAACTAGAGCAGATAGAATATCCACAGAATGGCAATTAGCAGAAAGACAATTAAACATCAAGAACTTTGGTAGTTACAGTTGGTTCACGGACCTCCGTAAAATTTGTCTTAAATACAGTATTGATGAACCAGTAAAATTTCTTTACTCGCCATTAACTAAAAATGAATGGAAAAAGAAAGTTACAACAGCTGTTTCACGCTATTGGATTGAGAAAATAACTTCAGAATCAAAATTATACTCATCGCTACATCTTTTAACAACTACATATAAAATTGGTAAGACTCATCCTCTTGCCAAAACAAACAGTGTAAATCCAGAGGATATAAACAAAATTCCAGTGAGGCTCAAAATTGCATCAGGAACATATATTCTACAAACAACAAGAGCCAGTTACAACAAAAGCAATGTTGATCCCACATGCAAGTTATGTGGAATAGCAAATGAATCACTTACTCATTTTCTATTGACATGCAAAGAGCTTGAGAATTCAAGAGCTACAATCTTGATTAAGCTAATAAACAAAAGTGGTATCATATTCTCAAAATGTGAAATAAAATGTGAATTAGATCTTCTACAAATTATTTTAGACCCATTTCATTATATAGATTATTCATACAAAAAAGACACAGAAAATAGAATTTCATTGGAGATTGAACCTCTGTGTAGGCAACTAATATACAAACTTCACTCCAAAAGATATCACCTATTACAGGATATTGAAAATAAAAGAGTATTGAAAAAAAATAATACCATGAAATAAAATATCCATGCATTTGTACATGGAAAGATTGTAATATTCGGGGCAGTTAATTACGCCGAAATCAGCATACAAAGGTGTGGAAAAAACCACGCTATTTACTCAATACAAGTGACATCAAGTCAATACTACAGCCATAATATTGTAACCTTTTTAGATTTTATACATTTCCCTACTGGATTTTAATGAGTGCTCATAAAATATGTACAAATGTGGGCTAAAGATTAAACGTCTTTGTAAATATTATAGGAATTTTGGTGTGGATTCAACCACGCTAAATTTTTAACTGATATTCTGAATATGGTTATTAGATGATATAATTTTACTGTCAAAATCATAGAAACCTTATAGCTATGTTGCAAGTATATTTGGTGTGGACGTAACCACGCTAAGATCTATATCTAATGTGTTAGTTACATTTTTACATTTTAACGTAAAACAAAATTGTTCAGTTAAATAAGGTTGAGATCTTATTTACTTAAATAATTCTCTAACAATGTACAATGAGATTCAATGTAAATGCACAGATGGTGAAGGACTTACATGATTCATCTGGTGGTGGACTACTTATTCCATACTTCATTGCGAAGGTGTGCCCTGAAAGGCAGAAATTCAAATATACAGATACAGATTCCGCCGGAATAAAAAACTAGTGTATTGTTGGAGTTGGTAGAAATACACTAACGCATTTCTGCTAACCGGAAAGTATACAGAAAGAATTTATGATTACATTTTCACCTTAATTTCAGGACAATAAATCTTCTTAGTTGAGGTTTCTCAACAAGACACGAATGAACATATGTTTACCTAACTTTACGTAAGAATATGAATTACACCAGAGAGTTTTATGTCTCTGATTACACTAAAGGGATTGTGTAATTACATTCCATAAATGTCTGATAATTCCCCTCTTAGAAGGATATTTTTTCTCGACTTATGAAGCTATTAATACTATATTTATCGTTAAATAACAGTTATGAGTTTGTAAGATAAACTATAGGAACAACTACAAGTACAAATAAACAAGAGAATATGATCAAATCCGTTGATATGTATATGTAATGGTTGCAATTTTCAAATTCAAACACCGGATTTTAAAATAATTTATACAACACAGTTAGAAAATCAAATGGGCGGTGAAGAATCAAATAAAACAAATGAACAACAATGAACGAATTTCAACTGGAAAATGTGAGATGATTATTTGTGTAAATCTTATCATGACATGCAACTGACACAAAAGTTCGGCACATCGTCTGATTTCCATTTTCTTTTTTTTTTCTGAAATTCCTTGTCATCGATTTATTCTTTTTATCTTACTGTTAATCTTCATCCAAGTATGTCAAAGTAGTACTGAATCTTCTTGAGGGGACTTCGGTAGTCAAATGGTCTAGGTAGTTGGTCATAATTTACCTGTACAGACCACTAGCCGATCACCACTGAGGTTGTGAGTTTACATCTGATATTTCGGCGAATACAAAACGAAGGTGCGCTCGACTCGAACTTAATGTGATAAAGTTACCAGTTAATTTGCCGAAGTTCATTGGTTTTCTCTGAGCACCCCGGCTTCCTCCACCAAAAAAACTAGTCGCCACGATATAGCTGAAAAAATGAAAGTGGCGTTAAACCTCGTCCAAACAAGCAAACAAAAATCAAATCTTTTTGTCTCCATTTGTATATCGATCCAGGAATGTCTTATAGTTCGACGAATTTTTTAGAATTCACTTTCTCAATTAACTATAACTTGTGAACACCAGATTAACATTAATATATATGCTGAAAATATGTAGTGTCATATACTATTATGTGAAGTATAACTTGTATTTTGTAGTTTGGTTGCACCATAGCCTATCGTTACCAAGCAAGTGCACAGACACATTCTAAAGTAGACATAATACTATCCCTTTATTTACGTTATTTGTTCTTATAACGATACTGATTATAAAGGGTTGAGGTATAGAATAGCCCATATAGATCGGTTTATACATTTTTGTGAAATTTTATATATTTATGAAATATAATTTGTAGACGGCTGGAACCCCATCATCTGCATTTAATTGATTAATGGAATGGGGGTTTTAACACTACTTTAAGCAATTTTCAGTTATATTGTGGCGACCAGATTTATTGGTGGCGGAAGCTGGAGTACCCAGAGAAGATAACTGAAATAGTTGGAATAATTGTAACTAAGATAATGAAGTACAAAATCTAAACAAGGGAAGGAACAGAGGTTCGATAGCTGTTTCATGCTGTAGTAAGTGTACATTTAGTTCAAGATCTTTTCACATTGATTTTCTTTCACGGGGTCTAATCTATCAGACAAAGTAGTTGGAGATGATCAGAGTAAGAAAGTACAAAAAAATGTCAATTGTTGGAAATTTGTAAATTAGCGACAAAAATATCTTGCACTGAATTTGTTTTACAAATTTGCAAAATATCACCAGTATATTTCCAATGCTTTCGTCAATTGTATAACCTAACTATGGAATAGTATAATCGGTAAGTTTCTCACCAAACGTTCTCAAAATATGTAAATGCGTGCAAATTAGTACTGCAAGCACATATTTTTTACAGAAAACAGGGAATACATAGAGGCTAATCTTACAAAATTTATTAATTACGTCTTTTCTTAAATACTATAATAGTCCATGGGCTATGATACCCCCCTCCCGTGCACCACCCATCGGGATTCTTTTATATCAAACATGTCAAATATATCACATGTAATAAAACTAGCAACAACAAGTCGCCATGAAGGGAGTTTTATGGTGACTTGAAAAATTGGATATTTTTCAATTTTGCGAATTTTGGCTGGAATGCGCCTATATCTCAATTTTACTGATCAACTATAGGTATCATCAACAATATAACGGTTGATCCTTGTGCCTGTATACTATAATGATGTTAAAACGCTAAATTTATTATCGTTACACCTTTTAATGACTCAAAAGTAGCAAAATATTACCCTACCCCTATCAAAAACACACAAAATTTGATGAAATTTCATTTATTTTCTCAATAGCATGGTCCTACAGGGTGAACTGATCTAAAGGTCACTATATTTAGCTGACAAATAATGCCTGACACAATAACAGGATTGTAAAATTTCGTTGTTCAAGCCATTTTATTCAACAAGAAGCAAATATATTGACTATTTTTGTCCAATTTTTCGAGGGGAAGGGATAGCATTTTGCTAATTTCATTGGGTAACCACGGGTAAAGACAATGTTAACATGTCTTAAGTAAATGTAAGATCATTCTAAATGTAGAAAAACTCAATCATATAGGCGCAAAAGTTAATTTATACACATTATTGAGGACTTAATGTATATTTTGGATAAAAATCTGTATTTCCAAAATTA
>JAOXYI010193545.1:0-11199 GCA_028566495.1 Lithophaga antillarum | reverse complement strand
CATTACATTCAATTACATGAGAAATTGTAATTAATTACAGCCAATTACAATTACTTTTTTCAATTACCCCATCCCTGATGGCCAACTCAAATCATTAATCAATTCCAATGTAAAGCTTGAAAAATGACATATATGCGAACTTAAGAAAGTTGGTTAGATTGTGTCCTATGGGGATGCATGGTAGGCCTTCTTCGACCATGAAAATACATTGAGTCAGGGGGAAAACTCGCATATAAATTTCATTATAATTTTAAATAAATCATGTCACTTGTCTTCTTGTACATTATATGAGATAAGACAGAAGTGTAGTTTGTAAACATTTTGATAATAATTTACAATTCAGTAAAATTATAATTCAAATACTTATTTAGTACTGCTACTAAAACTTTGCAAACTGGTATCTGGGTATGTGAATTTGAATATAGTTTACGTTTGAATATGGTGATAGATTTCACCACGTTTTAGTATCACATCCATGAGTATATTGTCCATATTTCTTAATCGTAGTTGAAATATACCTTATTTATAAAGATGATATCTGGGTGGTTTATATAAATACTTCACAAAAAAAAAAGATATTAATTTATGATTTTCATATACCTTCTTGCCAACATTATTTAAAGACGGAAGACTTATAGCAGCTTTATTGAGTGTCTGAGTTTTAGTCATACAAATGAAAAAATTAAAACAGTCAAGAATGTCTCCGCACAAAATTTCTGTAAATTTTTGAATTCGTTAAAATTTCAAGACACATATAGTTCCTGTTCAAATTGTTAAGACATGCATTCAGTTTCGTAGTCACGACAGTTCAGTACCAGTGAAGATAAATTTATTGTACGAATTAGTAAAGACACCTTCAATTCAGTTAAAACGATTCAAGAATATAATTAAAACAAGAATTCGTGGAAAACTTTCTGGATGTGATTAAAATAATTCAGTCAGAAGGTTCAGTAAAAATTATCAGTTACAAAATCATTTGAGTTTGTAGTTTGTAACACTGGTTGAAACTACTTAGCTGAAAGAAAGTTTTGGTGACCTAATGGTTAAAGTCTCTGGCTCATGACAACTAGCCTAACACCGCTGTCGTGACTTTGGGTCCTGCTCGACCTGCTTCCTGTGTTAAGGTTTCCAAACACCTACTAAAGGTCGGGGATTTTACCAGTCAGATGGATAGCTGTGCAGGCTTTCCTACCCCAGTAGGTCTAGTAGTCATGATATAGCTGAAAAAAACAATCCAATCCCTATCTGAAAATTGCTTGTTCATTGATTGATTGATTCGGCTTCACCCCATTTTCAGCACATTTTCATTTACACTGTGGCGTTCAGTTTCGTTGGTGGAGGAAACCAGTGTAACAAGAAAAAACACAGACATTCGGTATGTAACTGGGAAACTTTACCAAACAAGTACTCCATTGTTTTTGAAATCGTCCAAATTCAGGTGTGACCCATTTCAAAGAGACCTCACAAATTTCTATAAGTGGCAGAAATCTCGATAAAACAAATAAATAAGGCTAGTTTATATGGGCTGTTGTTACTTCTGTCTATATGCTACACTGTGTATGTGTATTTAGCAGACAACATAATGGTTTAGACAAAATGAATGACGATTTTATTAGCATTAGTTTCTTTATTATCTTCTTCAAAATATGTGCTTGCAACAATATGTTGCACGGATCGATAATTTTCATATACTGTAAATTCGGAAATTTATTGCGTGCACTTATTAATGCAAATAGGAGGCCTTTGGTCAAAATGTGAAAATTAAATAATGTGTTTTCAGCAATGTTAATTGATAAATACATATTAGAAAAACAAAAACGCGAATTCTAATTAATGCGACAGTCATTTTTTGCTTTAATAAAAACCTCGCATTAATTTCTGAATTTACAGTACTCCTACGGTAAAATTTTAAACGCAAAATGTAAAACCTACAGAGTACACTTACCAAGAAGATGACAACTAGCTTAGACACAAACCAGAGATTCATCTGAGGCGGTATTGATTAGCTGTTTATAAACTGATCAGTTATTGAAATTGAAAAATATTCCCCCAAAGTTACTATGAAGCCTGATATTAACCTATATCCACCAAAGCTTGCCGTCGAATTGGCAAGAAAAACACAAACGTGGTACTAAAATTTTTCCCCAAAAAATTTCCACATGCTTTACAATGAGTGCTTTGTTATACAATGTTCAATGGTAGCCATCATCTTTTGTTTCGGATTGACAAACAATACACTTTGTAAACAAGCTTCCAATAATCATCCATAAAAGTCTTGGTTCAATCAGTTCTGTGGTTTCTGAAAAGTATTTTAGTATATGCCCAAAATAATGCTACGTTTAGCTATGTCCCACTGTGGCAGCCGTCTTGGATTTCTGATGAGCACAAAAAATATGTAGTTGAAAGACGTACAACCAACATTTCTTCCAAGAAACAGTTTTTAGACCGTGTGATATTTGAGAAAAGTCTTTATATGTATTATATGTAAATATTCTACAACGCCTCTTTCCAACTTTGATTCTAACTGCAGTTAAAGAATGCCTTCAGAAGTTCTGTGACAAAGCTAACTTCACTCAAAGGCTATTGTAAAAAAAGAGAAAAATTTAACTAATCTTTTAAGTTCAGCTCCCATCACATAGATGATGTCTTATCATTAAACAACCATCATTTTAACGACTACTTGTATCTTATCTATCCCAGCAAGCTTGAAATTAAAAACACCATGATAGATACATCTACGCGTCTTACTCCTATCGATAGACAATGGATGAGAGTAAATATCAAACAGTATGACAAACGTGACGACTGTGAACTTTCTTTTTGAGCAGCAATAAACAAGCGTCGCCCTGAATATGGAGTCTATATTTCACAGATGATCCGATACTCTAAAATTGTTCCTTTAAACTTGTTGAACTTTATGTTATATAAATATTCAGACTGTCATTTTACGAAATTTAAATGGTTCAAAATCGGCAGGTGCATATTAAAGAAATTATTAATATCCTGGTTTTTTGGGGGGGTTTTTTTTTCGCGTAAACTTCCAAAAGCGTCCTGATTTTTGGACGTGAGGTCCTGGTTTTATCGCGTTGAAACGTACAGTTATTGGGGAAATACATCTGTATGACTCGGAGGTTTTTATAGCTGAAAGTGTAGACCATAGTTTGATCTCTCTCTCTATCTCTGTTTTGCGTGTGCGGCTGACATTACTGTATTAATATTAAGACTTACATAACATAGTTTAATCATTAAAATATTAACGCTCTAATAGAATCTCGTTCTAAATATAAATATTCTGCAAAGTATCATGTTCCCTGTAAAATCGAAGAAGTTTTACCCGATGTCCAGGCGTTACAATGAATGAAATTTTCTGAATAAATATAAGATGTAGTAAACAGAAGTTACTTTCACTCATTAGTCCAAAGGGAACGACAAATACAAGTACAAAAACACTGGGGATTGCATAAACTCCAAAAGGAGTGAGATCAAGTGGGTTGACAGGGTAAGCATCTCCTAATATACATGCATTACCCGTCATGCAATCCTTTTTATGTCCAGTAACAAAAGTCACAAATGGTATTTAGATACATTCTTTGGCAAATGTTACAGAAGGGAAATCAGAAACAATTAGGATATACTAGGAGGAAAAAATGCCCGTCGCAAGTTGTCACACCGAAATGTTATAACGGTAAACCAACTGATGATGGCTACCGTAGAACTTGCGAAGTGAAGATTTCAGTCTTTCTTCTTCAAAACCTTGTTTGAGTAGTTTTTTGTAAGAAGCATTCCCATATCAGTTAAGTCTTTATAGTCGGAATAACCTCTGGCATAGCGTATCACCTGAGACACGTCAACGCCATAAGCTGGAAAGTGGGTATATTACTACTCAGGAATGAGAAGTTGAAAATAGGAAAACTGAGTTAATGCAACGAAATATAACAATTTAGTTTCGTTTAATAATACGAATAAAGAATCCAGAAAATTTAATACATGTAGTCTTTTCCTCCTTAATTACATATTTCAACCAGACTATGCAGGGGACTTTGATTGTTGATTGAAGTCCATTTAAAATTTTAGGGTGTGCATAATTTTCGAGTGACAAATAATGGAAATCAGACTTAACTGAGTGTATAAATCATAATGCAAGTGGCAGACAGGATCTGGGGCTAATGTCACGTATGCGTCGGTCATATAGAGATCATACTGCATTCAAATCAAACGATGAAAAGTGCTTAGTCATATTTAGTCCTTTTGCCGCGGTCTTTATTCATAATGTCACAAAAAGGCATAATCAAGGCCTCGATATAGCTCTATATGCAGTTATTATTAAAGATAACGTCGATTCGTTCATAGTTATTTGCAATAATTATTGCAAATAATGTAGTCACTGTACATATGCTAAATATTGGATTTAACAGATGCCCGCTAAGTACAATATTTTGGAATCAAAATTATAGTATATTTCAAAATGACTAGTTGTATTAAAATTTCTGTTTGAATAAAATATGGTAAATACAAATAATTTATTATTAGTCACAACCTTAAATAGAAACATACCCAGTGGATGTTTGGTAATGTCGGATGACATATACGATTCACTGAAACACTATTTATAATCTATAGACACACAAGCAGTGGTGACAATTTGAATAGACTAAAAACGTCATTGCATTGACTGTATAGGAACACAATAATGTTAATAAAGTGGCGCTAATTTATTTTCCTTGAACTTTCTGATTTGAAACCACATTTAGCACAAAATAAACCTTGTTTCTCGGCCCGGATGGGCAGATAGACAGATAGACAGACAGGGGCCAAATCTAAACCTTGCCAACTTTCCAAGCTGCGAAACAATGAAAAAATAACAAATATTACTAATGAGCTTCCCACCTCAGTGTTGTTACTTTTTAGCTCAACTGTCGATATGAAAATGATATTTCATTATTGGCAAGCTGGAACAAGTTGAGCAAATTCGGTTAAGGTGAGCGTCTGGTTTTCGTGAATTTCATTGCAGTTAACACTTTCATTACACTTAGCACCAATATGTATTTTTGCTACGCTTTGCATTCATTCCGAGGCCCATATACACATGTCATATAGTTACACTTCAATATTATAAATACTTTGTGCATTCCACAAAATTCTGATTTTTTAAAAACAGTTGTCGCAATATCGTATTTCAAATTGGCTACTTAAACTCATGATACCTGAGAAAAATTCTTTTTCAATGTGGTTGTTTTTTTAAACTTGATCTTAGGACAGGTATCATATAAATTACCACAATATGGACAACTGTTTGAAAAACATAATGCCAGCGAGATAAGCAATATAAAATGCAACCCTATTTCAAGTCCTAAAATCCGTTCTTGTATATCAAAATTCTGGTTTAAAATATTTTTCAAAATTGGCTACTATTCCATGTGAGTACTTTTACAAAGCTATTACAAAATTTTCAAGAAAATCAGATAAGAAGTAACTGTATCAATTAAGCGAAAAGGTCCATTTCTCAAAATCCTGGCTTATCTTATATAAACACTTTTTGAAATTTGCTGATATTTAAACTTATTCTGAGTATTGATAAAACAAAGGTACAATAAACATGTCAAGAAAACTGGATAACAAATGAATGTGCTACATTTGTAATTAGGCGATGAAGTCCATTTCTGAAAATCATGGCTTTTTTCAATCAGTAAAAAATTGTCCCCAAAATACTTTTTGAAATTGACTGTTATTCGAACTTGATCTGAACACTGGCCATAGAAAGCCGTCATAAAAATTTTAACAAAATCAGAAAGGAACTGAATGCGCTACTGGGCGACAAGGTAATTTTTTTAAAATCCTGTCTTATTTTACTAAAAATATATCCCCAAAATATTTTTAGCAATTGGCTGTTATTCGAACTTGATATGAGTATTGGCAACAGAAATTCATCATAAAATGTCAATAAAATTATGGTTGTTATTCGAACTTGATCCGAGTATCATACAAATTTCAGGAAAATCGGATAGGAAATGAATGCACTACTTATATTAGGCGATAATGAAATGTGACGGACAAACGAACGGACAGACGGGTGACAAATATTATACCCCTCGCTACTTCGCTTCGTAGCGTGAGGTATAAAAAAAAGTTATGAGAGCAAATGCAAGTAGGAAAGGACGAATGAAAACAAATCTTTTGTAGTAAAGTTACCATAATATCAATTCTTAGAATAGACAGGACATAAACCTTGCACATTTCGTTAAAAAGCATACATCCAGAACAATTTTTAAAAAATGCACCTCATCTCCAAATCGAACTCGGCCTGCTGGTTGTCAAACATAATAATAAATCGTGTCTGAAGAAGACTGCTTCTAAATAAAAAGTAAAATTTCAGAAATTCAAGAGAAGATCTCCGAAACCAAAAACAAATTGGATCTTCAAATCGGACCCAATCTATCTTTTGTCACAAGCAACAACATCAACGCTATATGAAGATCAGTTAAACAGAACCCAGACACATGGGTCATGGTCTTGCTTTAGCGCCAACTTTTGAAATTTTCCTGGATTTTTTTCTTTCATTTGTAAAATCAATTCAAAATATATCAAGAATAATGCATATTGTGTGTCCATATTTTGTCAACTGATACAGTATTTGAGTGGGAAAGGGGGGTATCAAATGGTGCTGAAACAAGTACCATGATTCGTGTCCCTTTGGAACAGAAGATATATCACCAAATCTCATGTCAACATAAATCTTCAATCAAATAGGCAGAAGAATCATAAACACATGTGTATAATGTGAAAAAGTTTAAAAACATCTATAGTAATCTTAACTTGCGGTTGGTTCCATTTTTCAAGGTATGTAGATATCTAAACTTTTTCTTTTATTTATGACGGTAACATACAGATGATATATGCCAAAACTTTAAATTTATTTAAAACCTTTCGGCCCGACTAATAACCATTAGCCTAAGACCGTCGGTCAGCTGGATAGCTCTCCATGCTTTGCTCACCGAATTAGTTTGGTAGCCAACTGAAAAATGCGGCAAATGACGCTAAGCACCAACGACCTAGGACATACAACCAGGGTTATAGGAACCAGTAGGTGACGGCATTAGTAGAGATCTCCTTTATCTCAGTTCGTTAGAGCGTTAGCTGTGGTGTGAGAGGTCAGGGTTCGAATCGCAATTTTGAGAAATCAATCATGCTGTACTGTTACTCCATACATGTCACAAATAAATAGTGACGGTATATACTGAACATTGAAATTATGCATTATTTTATTGAAATTTTTTTCATATATTGTTCTAGCGAAGAGTGTGCTTATTCGATCAATGTTAATGGCAATAAATCACATTAAAATGTACCGTAATGTTCCAGTTTACGATTTCTGCATTTATTCTTTGATGTCTAATTCACAAACCCATATAAAACTGTTTTCGTAACTACATTTACATTAGCTGCAAAGTTTTTTTAAACTTTGAGCGAAAAAGGGACTAGCATGGAGTCACAATAATGTGTCTGAAAGGATGGAATATATATCTGCGGACTGTAACTTCAGTTAACTAGCACAATAAAATTGTTAATCACATACTGAATATATCTTATATCAGTTATTCTTATTCAGTTAATATGTTAATCCAATTATTTTAATAAAATCTGACTGTAAAGTCACGAGAACTAACCAGGACGACGTGCCAAAAAATCAGGACCCAAGGATTTCAATTTTTATTTATTTATTTAATTATTTATTTTGCCAGCTTCTGTCATTTGATGCTTAAATTATTTTAAAATGTAGACTTATCCCATTACCAAACAATAACCTTTGTAGAGGACCAGCCAGTAAACATTTCTTTGATGGAATATTTTCATTGACTCAGAGATATATGAGGAAACAATCTCTGTTAAACTATGTGCAGCAGTGGTGGCCATCTTGGTTTTTGGATCATAAAAACATGAACTCTGTAAAAGGCCACCAAATAATCATTCTTGAACAGTTCTGATTTAAATGTCTAAGTTGTTTCTGGAAAGAAATTATAAAGGATATAGTAGAATATCAATGAAATACAGGAAAACATATAATGCGGATGTAACAAGACAACACCAGTATAAGCATAAAAAATTCAACCAAAAAGAAAAAGGCTTGGACAAAACGAATTCCCATAAAAAACCTTAAATGAGAACAGATGACTAGAACAGTAAGGATCTCCCGCACTTCATGCAAAACCCGTGGTGAAGTTCTAATTATCAAAACCTGTATACAAGCTACATTAAATAAAAAGGATAATAACGAATTAGTGCAAATTTTTATACACATAGACTCAATAAGAAAGAAAGCAAGAATGTTGCTACTCAAACTTGAGAAGTTTACAACTGGAAAACTAAAATCATCACATGCATTAGTGAATAACATAGTCCATCTGTGTTAATTTCCAGGAATAAACATGAAGCTGATTAATTCGTGTCTGTCTGAAGGCTTCTTTGGCTGATGACAGAATAGAAGTAAGATCTTCTGAACGAGGTTTTGTGAACCATCTGGAAAAACTGGCTACATAACTCTCTTTGTAAGGACAAGTAAGCATATTTCCTTATCGTCATATGTTAATGTATATCCTGCGGTAGAGGCTATCTTGCATTTCGAAATGCTATAAAAACGCACAAATTGTATTACTGGCTCTGCCTGGCTATGTTGAATTTTTGGTGGCACTAAAGAATATAAAAGGCGTAAAAACCATCCAACCAACACAAATCTAGTTTGCTTCTAATCCGTCCAGTGGTTTCAGGAAGAAAATCAAAATATAAAATGCTAATGACGACGGACGGATGAAACACAATGACTAACACCAAAAATGGCGATATCTCAAATGCTCCTTCATATCGGGTGAGCTTAAAAAAGTGGAGGTGAATAATATGAAATTTAGGCAAGCAGGATCTGACTGTTCCTAGCTACACATGCTACGTAAGCTACCCTGATTCTTCCTTATTTACTGTTACAAAATAAAATAAATCACAGACATTACTCCGTATGGTATTATTTCGTCATATAGAGTTCATTTAAAATTGACAACATTTGTGACTGGCCTGTGTATATTAAAATTTGCAAATCATCAGAAGACAAAACCACTTTTATTTGATAAGAAAGTCTTGTCTGTAGCCCTTAGTTGATTTTAAAGCACAGTCGAGTCATTTTTTACCCGTACACTATTACGAAAGAAGCTAGGTCGTGAAATGTTAATTATAAGAATTTTTTTTACGACTTACGCTACATTTTAATGCAAGATGTGGTTATCGATAACAAAGCTTATGATCTATAAATCTGTCAGTTAGTTTTCTCATAAAAGTAAGGCTATGCTCTAATTATCGACACTGGTGCAGATTCAATCAATCAGTTGCAGAAATGTACACTTTATAGGATAAGAGATGCATTGCCATATACAGCGAAAATTAATTAGGGAAAATCAGAGTTACCCCTTTTATTGTGTATTTTAATATTATTCGCAAATGGAGAATAATAGCTATCGTTAACGACTTTCTCGAGTTTTAATTTCTTAGAATATATACTTTTAGAATCTTTGAGGAACATGAGATTATTATGAGTAAATAAATTATTGAGATATCTGATGTCGTTGAAGATTTGAAAAAAAAAATGTTTTTGTTCATGGTTCATTACAATTTGTATCCGAATTACCACAGTTAATACCCATGAGGATTCCAGTGAATAGTCGATATAAAGTGTTAACGAAGCGGCAAAAAATGTTGTCTTAATGGACAACGGGAAAAATAACGGTTTGTTCATTGGAAGATCATTCAGATTATTGACATGTCCCATATGAAATAATATCCTATTATAAATACATACCCGATCAATTTCTTTGTCAAGAATGTCCTTCTCTAATGGATAAACTTTTGTATCCACAGTATCTGAAAATAGCCAATGTTATTCAACTTTCCGAGAAAAAAATATAATTTTCCGGATGCCATCTTGAAAGATCATATTTTGGTTTAAAAAAATTATGGCTTGTGTCAACATTTTTTTCACACCTGTTATTAATACAGTTTGTCGTATTTTTTTAAGGCAAGTAATAAAGTATGGAGTTATTGAAGCTAAATTCTTTATCCCCAACAAATATATAAACGTCAAATTTACCGCTTGATAAAATGAATTTATTTTCCAGAAATTTCTATCAAATCGGAAACATACACATCTTTGCCTTGTTACACTCAAGCTCTATACATTGTTAGATGTGTGCCACACAGCTACACCTACGAACTATTAATGTTCATGGCAAGTTATTCAGTCATGAATATACAATTTTATGTTTAATTATTTTGTCTTACTGCCATATGCAAGATCAGATGAAAACAAGTTATGAAGTTAAGTAGTTGAATTGTCTGTTTTTGATATTTTCAGCTAAAATATATCAACCGAGTCGCCTCGGTGGCCGAGTGGTCTAGGTAGTTAGCCATATCTACCATTGATCAACTGCGTGTCTACACTGGGATCGGGAGTTCGAGCCTTGCTCGTGGCGAGTTGTACTCGACTTCAACCTTAATCGACAAGGATTACCAGTTTTCCTGCCGAAAGTCAGGGTTCTCACCGGATACTCCGGCTTCCGCCAAAATAAATTCGGACACCATGATATAGCTGAAAAAGTGCTGAAAGTGGCGTAGAAACCCCATTTAGTCAATCAATTAATCAATCAAATACGTAATGCATCAACTGTTCTACAGATAGGCCACTGATTTGATGAAATACGCATATGGTACATCAAATTAATTTGTTGTTTGGTATTTATTCACTAAGGGAGCGTCGACATGACCATACGTATTTAATTGTATCAAGAAATAGGTGAATTTGTGGCTGCTATATAATATGAGAACAGAATGAACATTTTGTAAGATGATATTTAATTATAATAGATGCGGATTTTGAACATCGTTGTCTGCCATAGTTGTTCAATTATAGCTGAATAAATTGAAACATTGTTTGTTGACAAATGAATCGCGTAATAGATACAATTTGACTGTAAATTTTCAGTTATAAATTAAAACTAAGGTTACAACTCCCTCAGGCAAAGTTGACCTTAGACTGTTTTGGCTGTTCTGTTTAGGTCCTTTTTGGATTTGATGCTCTCAAACATTCTATATATTTGGCTTCCCAATATTTTTGGTCTCGAGCGTACCTGATGAAGGTTATTCCAGAAACACGTGTCGTGCGCA
>JAOXYI010193544.1:0-17906 GCA_028566495.1 Lithophaga antillarum | reverse complement strand
CGGTCGGGGGAGGGCAAACAAACCAAATTTTAATTTAGGCCTTTATGTTAAACGGGGTGAGTTTACATTTTTATTTCAAAGTGGAGAATAGCCAGTGGTGAATAAATATAACAGGTGCAAATTGGTATTAGCATTTTCTGCTATCTTTTCTTGAGGATGAGTTGATTTTTGTTTATTTCAGAGTGGGGTGAATTGATTAAGTGTAAATGGGGCGAGCTTGTATCAAACTTCTCTATATCAGGTTACTTAATGTATAATTACAAACACTAGTAATCACAGGAGTATGAATTTTTGTCCACAAGCATGTGATAGTCTAGGTCCACAAGGAGTATTTTCCTTCTATGCACTCAGCCCGAATTTTTTTTTTATCTGATAAGGTTACTTTGTGGTGATCTACAGTAGGTCCACATGGGAGATATAGATGTAAAAATTACATTATTCATCTTCCAAAATTGTGATGTCAATCAGTGAGATTCAATATTAGGATCTCTTGCAACAAAGCCAATGCTCTAACTGAATAAGCTAAAGGGGACCCCCACTAATGCAGTCAGTGGAGTTGGTTAGGAATTTACTGGTTCCTATAACCTAGGGAATGAGCACTCCCATTTAATACACTCCTCCCGTCTCAAGAGTAATCATACTTCGATGACGATATATCAACAAACCAACCTTCAATCTGATCAGCTTTCCTGTTCTGGCGATCGTGGTGCCATTTTAATAGTACAGCATGATTTATCTCCCAAAACTGTGATGTCCATCAGTGGGTATTGATTTCCAAATCCAATGCCCTAACCGACTAAGCTACAGGAGGTCTCAACTATTGAAGTCAGTGGGGGTTGAGTATGAACCTACTGGTGAAGGAGCATTCCCGTAAGTAAAGTACACCATGTTGATCTACATCATGACAAAAATATAACCTTACGCCACATTAAATTATTAGATTTTCTTCCATGCCAGACCTTCGTTTTTCAGTGTGAAATTTTTTTTAATTTTTGATTTTAAGGATTTTTCTTCATTTTTTAAGGCATTTTCCACCAAAATAGACAAAAAATAAAAAATAAAATTCGTCTGCCCGCCACTATTTCAGGAAAAATTTGGATGAAAATCTAATAATTAATTTATTGTGGTCTTATGAACAAAAAATTCAGGCCCCTTTTTAATTCAGCTTTCTTTTGATCCCACATCTCTGACATATCAATAGTGGAGAAAAAATCTATGGGATGCACCATCAGAGGAAAGACTACACAGTTGTTTTTATCTCCATAAAATGTGGTAAAAATGTAGATCTTATATGCTGTTCTTAACTGAATCTGGAAAAATAAATCACTTTTGTCAGACCACTAAATACAGACAAAAATGTGTCATCTATTGGATTTAACATGTAAAGGGAGATAACTCTTTTTTTTTAACTACTTACAGACTGCATATGGTGCAAAATAATTTTTTTCTTGAGTTAAAATTAGATAAAAATGCAATTTAAACAATAGAAATAGGTGACATCTTCAAATTCAAAAATTCTTACATTATTTAGTTCAATTTATTTATTACACTGAAAATGTCCAAATGAAGTTTCTTGCCTCTTAAAATAGCTAACTCGAGAGAAATTAATTATTTTTGTATTTTTATGGAAGAAGTAGAAACAGCTACCTTACAGAAAATCATTGCAAAAATTCATGCTTTGACATAGCGAAAAGCTATTTATTTGAAGTGAAAGTTAACGGCAATGTGTTGTACTTACATGTAGTAGGGATTTCGGGTGATTTTCAGAACAAAGACGGAATCAGGCCTTATGTAGACATTTATGTAGTATGAGGTTACTAAAACAAAAACAAGGCATGAAATTCCCCAGCTTTATTTACTGTGTACTCTAGCTTTCCACAAAGTATGCTTTCGGATTAAACATCTGTAATCCTAGACAAGACTCTTCCCTTTGATGAATATTTTTTAGCTGAGTGATTTCATGCCAATTTCTTTGGTTGAATGTAATCATATTATGCAGTAACACTAAAGTAACAGGGCCTCAACAAACAAAGAGGAAAAACGTCATGTGATAGGACCTCATAGGTCAAATATTTTATTATACTGTTTAAGTCTATGGGAATATAAATGTGATTATACTAAAGTAGAAACACTAACATTTGCCGTGAGAAAAGCAAAAATATCTTTTTACTTGGACCAGATAATATATATTGTTGTATATGACTGAAAATCTAACTTTTGGCTGTTCTGAATTCAGTTGAAATTTTGAGTCTGCTTCAAATAAAATAAAGGGCTACGCTGAGTGCAGCATGATACGACCGAAGCATGTCGACAAGATAAAGTTGAACAACTGTATATTAAAAGCGAGGGTGGACACAGTATTATGCTTGACACAGTGATGTGCTGGACACAGTAATATCCTGGAAACAGTAATTTGCTGGACCCACAGTACCATGCAAATGTGTGATTGGACTTCCAATCATCAATACCTTTGCATGGATGTATTACAACATTAGTTTTTGCAATTTAAAATTTTGGCACCTTTTGACCCTTTTTTCCATTTCAGTTTGGTGTAATACCCTCTATTTCATCATTACTAAATTCTACTCTTCATGATAAATTACAACCTTACTTTTTTGCAATTTTCAATTTTGACCCCTTATGGCCCCTTTTTCCTAAACCATAGGGGCCAATATCCTTTATTTTATCATTACTAAATTCTACTCTTCATTACCTTTGCACAGATATATTACAACCTCACTTTTTTGCAGTTTTCAATTTTGGCCCCTTTTCCCTGAAACCATAGGGGCCAATATCCTTTTTTCTACTCTTCATTACCTTTGCACAGATATATTACAACCTCAGTTTTTTGCAATTTTCAATTTTGGCCTCTTTTGGCCACTTTTTCCTGAAACCACAGGGGCCAATATCCTTTACTTAATCATTACTACCGGTAAATTCTACTCTTCATTAGGCCAAATAAAAAAAATATGTGTGTTTATGGTCACCCGATCGATCCTATTTTTTCACCCCCGACCCACAAATTTTTTATCGGCAAATTTATAATTCCCGGAAATTTCGTTCTGATCAGAAAAATTGAACCCGCCAATATTTCACTTGTAAAATATGGCGACCTCCAGGCACCAGTACTATGGAGAGTGTTTTATCTCTAACCTTTAAAGAAGTTCAAGCAGTTGACATAGTTAATGCAAGCCTTTAACTGGAGATAAAATATTAAAATCTAAATACACAATAATAAATACACTAAATAGCAAATTAAAAAAAAAAATTAACCTACCGACCCTATTTTTTTCAGCAGGCGACAGTAAACACACATATTTTTTTGCCTTACCTTTGCACATATATATTACAATATTACAATCTCACTTTTTTGTGGTTTTCAATTTTGGTCCTTTTTACCTGAAACCATAGGGGCCTCAACCTCCAAAATAAATCTCAATCTTTATTTTGTACCAAGAATCAGCATATTAAAATATGAAATGGATCAGTTCACTAGAACAAAAGTTATCATGCAGAAACCAATCTATCTACAGACGGAAAACGACAACAACACCAACAATGACAACAGCATCATACCATAATACGACCACAAAAATTTTGCAGTCGTATAAAAATTCCCCATACACCTTAATGTTATCTTTGAACAACCTTTCTACAAGATCAAATTTTTGGCCATGAATAACCCATCTTTTATAACTATTTATATTTCCATCTGGTATACTGTTTGATTTTATTAAGGAAGAAAGATGTATTAGAAAAATATGAATATCAAAATATTCTTGAAATAAACGTAAAAGCTTGCTTTTGAAAGAAGAAATATGCTTCTGGACAGACGAATTCCTTCTGTCAGAAAAGAATAACAGAGACGGGTAATGAGGAAATTTTTTATCTGAGAATCCGGAAGTTGTGATTTTTAGTCTAAACATTAGGCAAAAAGTTAAAGTTTGAAACTGTTTGGAACTAGAACTATTTTTGTAAATCGAGAAATATCCGTTTTATTTCTGTGAAATTTTACTGTTTCTGCTTTAGTCATTTGACCTGTCAGACATTAAAAACTAGAAATTTGGCCTGTAAGACACAAATGCCCACCCTATTGTTCAGCAAGATCCAGCAGTATCTGTATCAAGGCAAATAAGCTGAAAACCATGTACTGAAATAATTAGGTTGAAACATTTAACTGAAAGCAATAAGGCCAGATAAAAAATTCCCTGTGGTTCCTATTACATGCTGGAAAAATAGGGTAGGTAGGTAGGTAGGTAGGTAGGAATTTTTTTCCATTTTTCTTTATATAGAGTATATAGAGGAGACACTGTGACTTCAACAGTGCTTGTTGAAAAATGGCCAAAAAAATTTTAGGGTAGGGGCTCAAAATTAGGGTAGGTAGGGAAACCAGAACCACAACTTTTTTTTCGGCCTAATTAACCTCATCAACATTATAAAATACGCAAAAGATAATATTTTGGATATATTTCAACTTAAAATAATAACTTTCAATGTTCATTAATAAGACAAATGAAAATTACTGTCAAAATGATAATGGGAAATAATCAGTTCGATTACATAGATATCATTGAAATTATTCAGTGTTTATTTTGTCACTGTCTTTGCACTGCAGGAATCAGTAAGAAGCTAGCATGTAGTAAATGATATATAAATGACTAGGTATATAAATGTGGGTCTATATTTCGAGGCTCCGGTTGCACACCCCTATAATGAATCTAAAAATCCAAGAGGTTATCCTCCCTCCCCCATCCACTCCGGGTAATTTTGTCAATTTTCAATGGGATTTACCATATTGATTACACAGCAGGTGTGTCACATGAGCCTGTAACAATATTTGGGATGGAAAATAGACTGACTGGGTTCTAGAATGCATCTTTATCCCGGCCAAGCTCAATCTCGATTTTCCACATTTTTCAACCCAAAATAAATATTGATAAAGGCCTCTGTCGCCTGTCTGTGTGTGAATAATGCAACCTATCTTATTCCTTTTTCTTTTTTGTATAAAATAATGTTTTCTTTTACCCTTAGTGTTCGCTTAAATAATCTCAGTGTAAATTAATTACATATTACTTCGACGATGTTTTCAATTTTGCCTGATCCTCATGTACTTCCGGTACAGTGCAGAGCGCGTGAATTTTCCCACTTTTCAATTTTTTCTGTTATGATGCAATTTCGACACGCGTTTAACTTTTTCTGTGCTACGGGCCTATTTTGGGCCTATTATTTTTTACTACGTTGAGTGCCACAGGGCCTATTTTGGGCCTGTGTTTATTTTTTTTTTGACGTCATAAAGTGTAGGTACTATGACGTTACATTTTCTGTGTAGTCCGACGACACGAATATTACTCGCCATTTTTCGACAACGTTCAAATGTATGGTACAATGCGCAAAAGACTCATTAAATAAGCATCAATCTGCATCACTGATTTATGAATTTATTCAAAAAAACCAAATAATTCAAAATGTTATTTTCAGGCCAAAGATTCAATATTCATTGAAAAGAGGTTTTCAAATCAATTTCCGTATAAATTACATTAATGCAAACTGAAAAAGTAGGAATTCTAATCTGAAATTAGGATTTGATGTTACTCCCATAATTAAAAACTTCAAACGAAATTTATTTTTCTTGATATGTTAAATTTATAATTTTAATGGCATATTTGAGAGAGGTTTTGTTTTTTTTTTTTTTTTTTTTTTTGATAAACAATGTGAAATTAGTTGTTCGAAAGATACTTATATGTATAAAAAGTAAAGAACATATGTTTGGTACATTGTACGAAAAAATCTTATAATAGATTCACATTTCTCAGATTGTTATGTGGTAAATGTATTACTTGTTCTTTCAGGAAAGTGCGTGTTGTGAAAATTCAGTATCATTTCCAGTACGAACCAATCATATTTATATTCGTACAAAATAGGTTTTTCTTTATGATACGGACATTCCACCATTTATTTTTTGTGTTTTCTTACAGCGCAGAATATCTACTTGAATACAGGGGTTTTCAGGAATTTGTAGGATAAAATTCAATGGCTTTTTAGAATATAAACAAGATTTTTTAGGTAAGGGAAAATGTTTTCTGTATAACGCCTTTGTAAAATTCCTTCAATTATACTGTATTTCGAAGCTTTATAACAGAATAACAAGCCTGGATACCCCCATTTTTCTGCGGGTACTAAAATAGAGGATGAACAGTTGTACCTCCATGCAAAAATACAGACGTTTGATGCTCTCTATTACTGCTACTTGACCTTGAATATGATTTCGATGGGAGTAAAGAGTTTATTAACACATGAAATTCCACCTTTCGGCTGTTTCTTCATTATTTTTGTATAATTCGATAATTAAGAAAAGAAAATTAAAAAAAACATGATTATGAAGAATTGAACTCTCAACTATGAAAAGAGTTACTACGAAATTGACATTTTCTATATTTAACAGATGAGGGGTATTTTTATATCTATAAAAATAGATTTTCTATTCCTATTTATTCATCACTGCCTTGTTTTCAGAAATATCATTACAGCATGACAACAAAGTAAATACCCATTTTTTTTTTTCAAAATGAGATATTGTCATTTTCGAGAAAACAGGGTTTGAAATTTTTTTCTTTATATTTCAACAGGAAATTTTTCGACCTAGTCTTAAACGGGACTGTAGTATACCTCGAATATAGGCAGATACAGGATTAATAGGCTATATCATTTAACCTATAGGTCAGCATACATCTCGGTGTTAAATTAGTACACGAGTACACCGTCGATAGTCCAACCTGCGACCTTTTTCAATGGACTTCCTCGGGTTTCAGGTTTTTTCATTAATATAAGAGAAAAACATGTATTTTCATACCCTTGTAACATCACGTATTTATAGCATCACGAATAAACCTGGACTCGAAATGCTTTTAGTGTTTGACGATTAATATATAATTTGGTATACACAAAATGTTTATGTTTCTCTTTTCACGGTTTATTAAAACAGTAACACTGTAACGTTGGGGAACGTAGGGTTATCTTGAAAATTTGTTTGGTTAGGGTGAGCGGCTAGACTTCCGAGATCCCACCCTATTCATATATTCTTGATGATGAAAATAAATACCTGTTCATATAATTTCTATCACTGTTACACTAAATAAAAATTCATTTATTTCCAAATTATAGTTTCTCCACATTTTTTAAGGCTAAAACTTTCGCTCATGAAAATGTTTGATTTGATAATGAAAATTTGTACTACAAAGGTGACTTATCCCTATAGTTGGACAAAAAATTATTCCATATCTACCGTTATATATGAAATAACTCTCCCTACAACTCATCCACACGCAGAACTCTGAAAGACTACTCGAGCAAGCACCGCAGCGGTTGTCCCTGTGATAACATCAAATAATATATATTTGGCTTCCCAATATTTTTAGTCTCGGGCGTACCTGATGAAGGTTATTCCAGAAACACGTGTCGTGCGCACTGAAATTGGTATCATACGTTTATTATAAAGAAATAAAAATGATAAAATTCAAACTAATAATCATGAATCTGACAGGATAAGGCATCATAATTTTGTCCTGTAAACATATTTTTGCTGTTGGTATCCGATACCGTTAGTATATACGGCATTTAATGCGATCAAACAGGTTTTTTCACATGGCAGATGTAGCGGAAAATCTACGCACACTTCACCATATAAAGCGCATATTGTGATGACGTCGCGCTATTATTAACGTCACTATACATACATGTGCACAAAATCGGCTTGGCACTGAACGTATACTTATTTGAATTTCGCTTGGCGCTGAAAGGGTTACGTAGATACAATATTTCTCTCCTGCAAAATTTCAAAGATCTGGCTTAAAACTGTCGGAGGAGTTGATTACACAAAACTGGTACCTTCTTCTTCTTCTTCCTCTTGTCTGTATAATCCTCCAATATGTTGGCGCACAATTTTATTAGTAGTTAACATTTATGGACCATAAAAGGTAAAAGTCTAGTTTTAAAATCTAAAATAAATGAATAGACATCTCTAAGGCGTCCCTATTCTCATTTTGAGTTCACCAAAAAATTCTGCCACAATGTAGGTTGAAACAAAGTGTTCTTGTAATAGTTTCTAAGTTTCCCAAAAATGCGGAGCAGTTTGGTAACAAGTCCTTTCTCACAAGGGATTGTGCATCCAGTATTAAATCTGTCGAAACATCAGGATCCTTTTTCAGTGTTAACCAGTACCTGAAGTATTCACCAGTAAATAAATTGGATAGTTCCAACAAATATTGACGTCTATATGTCAGAAGTGCATTACATGTAATCAAACAAATGGACAATATCTTCTTGTTCCAGGCGACACAATGGACATGTTGGATCAATTTTATTCTTATTAAATTTTGACCGAGTAGTCTGTAAAATATATGTTCCAGTAATCATTCGATACTTTACTAATGCCCTTCTAATATCTTTTCCGTTCATATTAATATTTGACCAAGCAGGGTGAACAGTACCAATATGAAGGTCTTGTAAGCTACATCGGACTGATGAAGATTTGTTTGAGCAATCATCAATCAATCTTTTATTCCAATATTCATCAACATGTTGTTTAAAGAAATTTTTCCATCTGAGTTTAGACATATCATTTTCGGTGAGTCCATCAATATCAGGAAGTTGGTATTCTGTTAGTAAATTTTTTATGTAAACAAACCAGCTTTTAGATGTGTCGAATTTTACATTCACTTGTCTAATAAGTATGTTCTTAAGTTTTTTGTTTTCGCTTCTCAATATATTTCCCAACAGAGAAAATTGTCTAAGGTGAAGCTCTGCAACAATTGGTCTACATCCAAGTAATAAATGTAAAATACATTTTACAGTACGTACAGGAAGAGCTTGTATTGATCTCAATACACTGACACGAAAGTTTTCCAGTAATTTTGAATCAAATTGCCTTGGTAAAAAAACCTCAAGACCATATAGCAGACGTGGTACTACATATGTTTTATACATAGATAAACATTGTAAAGGTGGTAAACCATTTGTTCCATGAAGGCCGGTCCCTGTTAAACTGTACAAAGATTTTCTGGCACAAGAGATACGTTCATTAATGATAATTGCAATTTTATTTTTATTGGAACGAACTATTCCAAAATGTGTTCCTTTTTCACTGACAAGTATATCATTAGGCCCCAATTCCCAATCTGTAGACTTTTCTGAAAGTTTAGAAGTAATTTTTGGTATAACCATACTTTTTTAAGGGTGTATGATATATCACTCCCATGTTGAATATTTATACGCTAAATCCAGGATTAATTGAAGATCTTCTTCTGTGTTGGTAAGTAGAGCTACATCATCAGCAACTGCTGGACATCCAATATACGATGTTCCAATAAAACTGCCAATCTGTTGATTTTCCAGTAATAATAAAAATTCATTGATATAAGTTTTGTAAAGTCCGGTATGGAGGATCCCTCCCTGTCGTACACCTTTTTAGAACGGGGAAATTACCACTAATGATGTTTTTCAATTTTACTTTGGAAGTAAGGTTCTGGTACCAATTATCAATAAGAGTCCAACTCTATGTATGAATTACATTTAAAAAGAGATTGCGTTTCAGTGAGTCGTGGTTAACAACATCAAAAGCTCGCTGTGAGTGTAAAAGAGCAATAAACAATAATTGGCCGTTCTCTGCACTTTCGATAATAGCCTCTGAGATAATAAGAGCCGCCATACTAGGTGAAAGACCAGTTGTAAAACCGTATTGTAAATTAGATTGAAGTTCTGGGAAATGATCAAGTATTCTACCCAAGATTACAAGTTCCAATAATTTTCCTAAAATTGGAGTTACTGTGATCCCTCTGGAGCTTTCAAATAGAGACGCATCTTTACCACGTTTCAATACTGGATGTACAATTCCAGATTTAAATTGATCAGGAATATATGAAAGTTCAATTATCGAGTTTAGCAAGGCAGTTAATGCTGGTAATAAGGACGATGATGCATATTTCAAATGTTCAGCTGTAATACCAAATTCGTCAGCGGCTTTTTATTAAGACTATTAATTGCGGACTTCACTTCATCCTCAGATATTTCAGATAATAGTTCATCATAGTTTTCTATAAATTGATGGATCATTTCCAAGTCATGTTTAACTCTGGTAGCATATTTATCGTCAAAATTTTCATCTCTTGAAGGCACGGCTAAATCTTCATAAAATTCCTCAAAACCACGATATTGTTTACTAAAATCTACAATTATACTTCCATCTTTCTTCATTACACTGTAAGCACTACGTGACCCTTGTAAAGATCTTTTAATAAGTTTATAAAATCCTATAGATTTATGAGAGGTATTGAGTTGAGTATAAAAACGTTCTCTGTCTTCATAAATTTGCCTACGTTGTAGAGATCGAATGGTTTTCTTAAGTTCTTTCTTTTTAATAGAGATTGGGTGGTCAGACCCAGACATTATTTAACCAAAGTTTGTGTAATGTCCTACCTCGGTTGAGGAGTTTGAGTATTTCAGGATATGCTTTCCATTTAGGACCTTGGAGATGTATCTGTTTAGTAGGGATTGTCCTTTTAGTAACAGTTAAAATATTATTTTGAATATAGTCAACAAGTTGTGTTATTTGATCTGGAGAGCTTAGTTCAGGTATTTCAAGTTTTAAGTTTTCCTGATAAAATACTTTATCGGCTTTATCCCAAAGTGTTCTAATGTTTGTTTGACATACATTGTTTTGAACTTTAATAGAGTCCATTTTGCTGTTGATAACAACTTGTACAGGTACATGGCTGGACGAGTTATGGCATTCTTGCTTCAGAATTTCATATTTTTCAAAGATGTTACATGATGATGATAAAAAATAGTCTATTTGAGATTTTCCATTTCCATGTATATATGTTGGCTTGTCGCATATACTATGATCTGTATAAAAAAAGATTTTCTGACACAGGGTAATGCGTATCTTCATTCGGTCTGTAAACATTCTGCAAAGTTTCACAGATATGGCCTATAAACTGTAGGAGGAGTTGATTTCACAAAATTAATTGGTACCCTCTATAACAATATTGGTGAACATGCCGAGAAATTCCGTGGAGATCTGTTACTCGGATCATTGACCAAATTAAGATAAAGAACATTAAATCTGGAATATTTTTTTTGTAATTTGAAGATACCGTGTATTAGGCAATTATTGTAATGACGGACTTTTTATCCAGGATTTCTCTGCATGAATGACTGAGTTTCGCAAGGTGGAAAATCCGGCGGGAAAAATCTTCAAATGCCTTCATAATAATATTTCATCTACAACTTCATTATGTCTGTCATGTCAGTAAACATTTATATCTGTAAAGTTTCAAAGATGTGGCTTATAAACTGTAGGAGTAGTTGATTACACAAAATTGGTACCCTCTATAAACAATGTTGGTGATAATGACTAAGTTTTGCAAGGCGTACATCGGGAAAAATATCTTATATATCTCCATAATACATAAACTAGTACCCTCAAAATGTTGGTGAAAATGACTAAGTTTCGCAAGGTGCAAAGTCCGGAAAAAAATCTTTAAATGTGTCCATAATATTTCATGCACATCTTGATTATGTCTTAAACAATCTGCAAAGTTTCAAAGATCTGACTCAAAAACTGTAGGAGGAGTTGATCATGTTGATTACACAAAACTGGTATACTCGCTATAGATAGTGTTGGTGAAAATAACTAACTTTCACAATCTGGAAAATCTAGAAAAAAATCTTCAAATGCCTTCATAATACTTCATGCATCTTTTCATTACGTCTGTAAACATTCTACAAAGTTTCAAAGATCTGGTTTATATAACTGTAGGAGGAGTTGATTACACTAAATTGGTATACTCTATAGACAATGTTGGTGAAAATGATTAAGTTTCGCAAGAAAATTTTCAAATGTCTCCATAATAGTTCATGCACATCTTCATAATGTCTGTAAACATTCTGCAAAGTCTGAAAGATCTGACACAAAAACTGTAGGAGGAGTTGATTACACAAAATTGGTACCCTATCTTCCGCGCACTATGTGCAACCCGGCCAAAAACAAATTTCTTGATATCGAACAGAGGTGGAGACACTTTAAGTGGTGTCGAAATGTGGTCGATACGCTATCTGTACTATTCCATATTTTGAAATTGCAAAAATAATCCACAGTTTGATTGTAATCAACACTATTTAATAACAACACATTAAAATCTCTTATAATATGCCACCATGTGTATTTATTTGGTGCAGAACGGATGATTCTACTCCATAACGGGATTTAGATTGAAACCAGAATCTTGCAAGATAATTGTTTACCTTTCCATTCAAAACGTAGTGAAATATGACTTCAAATGCTATGGAGTATCAACTTAAAACAATTACAGTGTTAATACTAGCCATAACAACGAAAACAATATTTTGTACAGGACATGCACTACTGTCTTGACTTGGGCACTACATATCAGTACATGTCCGAGTCCGATATCTACACCAATTCCATTTCTATTGTGACAGACTTCCCCAACAGTTATTTAACCACAGTCATTCAATCAATCCTAAGATGTTTACGGTATGTTGTTGAATGTTTGGTTTGGTTGTTGGGGTGTTGCTGAAGGAAAAATATGAATACTGAAGATTTACCGATCGCTTGTCATATACTTGTCTCGCAAGTTTGGTAATCAAGCCTGTTGAATTTGAAAAATGATATGTTTTATTTGTTAAAGTTTAAGTTTATAACATTGAAAACGGCCTCCATGGTGTAATGGTTAGCTTGCTTGCTTGAGTACGAGAGATCGGTGTTCGAATCCCGGTCTCAAACCAGACTAGTCTTATAAAACTGGTACTTACTTCTTCTCCAAACTGGTACTTACTTCTTTTCCACTAAGCAGGCAGTATTAAAGAGACAGGACAAAGACTTTTAGGCCAGGAGTCGACATAATGTGTCCAGACGGGTGTCATGTATACTGAGGGCTATTACTTCAGTGAGCTATCAATATAAAATTCAGCTCGCACAAGCAGACATAGAAATATACAATCGCACAATATGATTTGTACTCGACATATCATAGCTAAAAAATAATTGCTGACTTTGCGTAAACATATCACACACACACACACACACACACACACACGATGTATAATTCAGACGCAATGAACATTCATCTTAAGGATAGAGAACCCCCTACCTCTTCTAAGCCAAAAGTTTTATGAACTTACAGCTTCATGCAGTAACTTCTGTCTCAGTAGTCGTTCTAGTTCATTCAGTTCCTTGTCTATAATAGTATTTGCTGTAAAAGAATAATAAATGTGTATTAAATATATTTATGATAGAAAATGCAAGTACAACAAAATATTTCTTATATTAAAAAGGGGAAGGATATAAATGTAAATGTACATGAGATAAAGTCCCACACTGTACACTCTACGAAAAAAATGGATTTAATGTAATTTATGTTTGGTTTATGTTTATTAGAATGTAAGTCAAATATATCATGGTTTTTATCCAATATTTACAGTAATTTAACGTTTCTGATTAAACTCTGAATTTTGCATAGTTTAGTGTAGATTTGAAAAAAATAACTTTTGATTTATTTTAATTTAATTTTTGATGTAAATTGATAGTAAATTTCCGGGTTTAATTATCCAATTTAATTATTAATATCTTAAATGTACAGTTTAATAGAAGACTAAACTAAAATTATATTTTTAAATTTGAAATTTAAGGTACATTTAAATTTTGCTTCATTTTAAATTAAATTCAACTTTTCATACAGTGGTACAAAGCGAAATCAAAACGCTAAAGGCATGTCGGCTAGACAAAGGTAAAAATTGTTCGGTACATCAATTGTATCACATAATATAGATGTGTGCGTGAAGACTGCGTAATGGATGCTACTCTTTGTTTAGCAGTTATGTCAAATGAAACATGGGGCCTCGGTGGGCGAGTGGTCTAGCTAGTACTGATTATCGGCGTGCCAATACTGGGGTTGTAAGTTCCAAGCCTAGCGCTGAGCGAGGTTTGATGGACTCCAACCTCATGAACCTTAATTGACAAGGATTGCCAGTTTTCCTGCCGAAGGACGGGGTTCTCACCGAGTACCCAAATAAAAAATGGACGCCACGATAACGGTAAAAAAAATTGCTGAAGGTGGCGCAAAGCCCATACAATCAATGATCCAAGTGTTCTTCGCGTCATGTATTTTTTTATCATGTTTATAGGTAGTTTTGATTGTTCTGAAAGTTATCTCAGTCTGTCTAAGTATTTAGGATCACTTACGATTAAACACCTGTTTACACTGACAAATAATACGGAGTTATACGATAATATGAACCTACATTTAAGGTCACGGGTAGGTTGGCTCGATACACATGCAACATGGTATATCTTGTACATGTATACCTCAATGTAGATTGCTTATCGTTTGAATAGATAAACTCTTAATGTAAAATACTTGTATCCATAACTGACCCAAATTATCGCAGGGACATAAAGGAGGGAGGGTCGTTAAGGCCCAATTTTGGCCCCAAAATTTGTTGAAAACTATGGTTTTTTTTTTCTTTTTTAACATCTAAACAGTATTTGAAATTTTCAAGGGAGGTAAGATTTTTCCTCAAGTTGTTTGAATTCTCGAAAGGTCATAAGTCACTAAAATGGCCGAAAATAGTTAAAAATGCAATATTTTTGGCATATTGGCTCAACAGCACAACCTCTGACCAAGCTATTTTTTGTAGATTTTTAATTTGGACAATTTTTCTGTGAAAATGCTTTTGTTGATCAGAGGTTGTGCTGTTGACCAAATATTTAATATAACCTTTATTTTATTGTTCAAATAATTGATTGTATAAATTTTTACATTTATTATCGTGTTTTCAAGGTCATCATGACATTTGTATTTTGACCTTTGAACTAATATGGCAATGAAAAGACCGTTTATTAATACTTTTAAATGACATTAAGATAATATTGATATCTGTGAAAACTTACTTTTTCAAAACCAAGGAGCCAATTTATGGGGCTTAATGACCCTCCTATTTTGCATATCTCCAAACAAATATTTACACCAACAGTCTTGGAAGACATATTATTCATTTGGTCTTCGGATTGTTCCTTCCTGATTGCTCCTTCGGTTTTATCTACACTGTACGACCATACATAGGGTGGTTAGTTGGCTAAGGATGGTATTGGATACACCGGGTATTTTTGCTGCAAGCATTATTCAAATCACGACTCGTATAAAAATAAAATCAGATTCATTTTTATTATTCTTACTCTAGTTGAAAATCGCCTTTCAACACTTGACAGTGTAATTAAACTGACATTTCTACCCTCACTTCAGTGGTTTATTCTACTCTCTTTTTTTTTCTTTTTTTTTTTTTTTTTTTTTTTTTTTTTGGATACCATTTTTCTCACAATGACGATGCCAAAATATTAGGCAACTCAAAACAAGTAAACAAGAAACAAATAAAAACCGTGTATTTCAATGTATCATCATTTTATATGAAATTTTAGTCGTTTCGATTAAAACACTGTCATGCAATCCGGTATGTAACACAGACAGGCCTTTTGTTAATGTTCTGTCACACGGGTATATATAGATCTTTACTTTATTTTTGGGTATATTATTTACATTAAAGGGTTGATCTTTGACAAAACACCTGTACATTCTTTCGAAACCGTATTATGTAAAGTAAATTACGGATTTAAAACTTATATACAATATAAATTGTAAAATGTATCCACTGTTGCGAACAATCACAGCAAATATATTAAATTTTTACAGAGCTTGTCAATAGCACAAAATTTTCAAAATTTAGCAGCGTTGAAAAATCCGATTTTGCAACAGAATTAAGAACTCCCATTATCCATTTTGAAATGCATCACGCTTTTTGTTTCAGATAGGCTTTGCTGCATAAATCCGCAGAAGTTTAAATTTCTCGGAAACTAAAGCGGGAATATACTCTAAAACCGCACTGCATTAAATATATTCCTTTTGCGAGGATGTACGTTCTAAGTGTACGAAGAGAACAAGTTCTAATGTCTTGGAAATTGTGATTTCAGCTGTAGTGATATTGTGCGGTTAACATCTTAATACAATCATTGTCAGATAGTTATATTTCAGAAATGTAAACTCATTATGTCATGAAACGGAAAGTTTCTGGCAACTAAGGTACTGAAGTTATTTGGTACCAATTACACAAATCTTAAAAAACAAAATCTAAAGGTCGAAGGAAAGGCTTTTGAGAGAATCCGTGATGTGCCTTAATTGGGTAGAAAAACAAGACTAGTGTTCGAGGGAAAAAAAGAAAAAAGAAAGAATCTGGACGAAAGGACATACAAAACGGGAAGGGATTTTCGCCCCGTTTCCCAATGATAGGGCAAACAGAAAAAAACCTTAAAGGAAAGCGAACCTACTGTTAAAATTTTAACGGGAAGAAGTCTCCCCGTCTTTCCCCATGATAACTCGGAAAGACAGTCTGTAAGGGAAAGGCATGCAAACTTGCGTGTCCCGTTCAAAATTTTAACGTTCCCCGTTTCCAAATAATTCGTTGCTATGCGTCATTTGTGGGTCACTATAATTTCGGTTTTGGCTGTTCTGTTTAGGTCCCCTTTTTGGTTTAAATGCTCCCAAATGTTTTATATATTTGGTTTCAGAGTGTTTTTGGTCTTGGGCGTACCTGATGAAGGTTGTTCCGGAAACACGTGTCGTGCGCACTGAAATTGGTATCATACGTTTATTTATAATTGCAAAGCATTCTTCTTTTATATATTTTTGCATAGTTTTACTCAGCTTTTCTTCTTTATTACATTTTCAACGCCTTCTACCAAAAACTTTTTATTAAAGACTGTCTATGTGATGTAAAGAAATCATTGAAACATGTTTAACAAAAAATATTTTGCTGGAGGATGAGATATGGCTGAAAACTGCTCCAAAATCGCACTTTTATATAGAAAAATAAAATGATACAATGTACCTAGCTTTTAAAGGCCTTTTTCTATGAATGGAAAAATATGCGAATATTTTATTTTTTCTTCTTGTTAGTAATATTAGTCATACTAGATGCGAGATCAGCACGAAATTAGGACACAATAGAGGCCAACCCCAGATCTTTTCCTAAAGATTGGTCGTCGCCGCTGAATCGTGGTTTCGATTTTTCCCCCGTTAATTTCAAATCAAAAGCCAATGCACTATGCCTTAGAGATATCTATATTGGATGTCAGATACACGGAACGTAACTTCATATATATATATCCCTCAAATAGGTAATTTTGGAAATTACTCCGAAAGCATTATGCTCTGTGTTGATCTTAAACCATAATATTATTTCGTTCGAAAGAAATAGTTATTTCACGGGAACGAAATAATATATCGTGCGAACGAAATAATCAGAATGAGAAGAAAACAGAAATTGATAAATCATATTTATCTCTGTTTTGTTCAATTTTCCTTTGATCTTTTGTGATGATTTCTATTATCACGCTACTCGCTTGAGATGAAAAATTATCGATGATTCCATTGTTAAATGAAGTCACATGGTACTTGACGTAACTGACGTCGCCTTGGCAAAACAGCGATAAACAGATCATCTGTTTTGTAAAACTCAAGGAAGTTTTTCATCAACATCTCATCTCAGGGCTGTCGCCCTTCGATGAAATATTGACGAGAAACTTCCTCTCGTTTTACAAAACATAGATTGATTGATTGTTGTTAAACGTCCAGCGAGCAAGACTTCAGTTATATTCAGGACGAGAACAAAGTAATCAATGTTCAATAGTTAAACGGTGAATGGGACAGACCATTGGGCGGAGAATTTTGACTGCCACTCGAAAGGGAGGATACAGTGGGCAGGGGCGGGAAATTTAGCCTTGCAACTGGCCACTTACGGACCACTCACGAAGAGCTTGTTACAAGGGTTCTTTAACG
>JAOXYI010193433.1:0-11201 GCA_028566495.1 Lithophaga antillarum | reverse complement strand
CCGCCGAGATTTTTGAAAAACTAAAAAAAAAAAATAATAATAAAAAATAAAAAAAATTAAAAAAATTGTCACCACAAAAAAAAATTAAAAAAATAAAAAAATTGTCACACACAAAAAAAAAAAATTGTCACCCCCCCCCCCCAAAAAAAAAAAAAAAAATTAACACGAACAGATTTTTTAATTGATGTGGCGAATTTATGGATTATCTCTTTTCAAAAATATTTTTGTCGTCTTGAGCTATTGAACAAACACTAAAATAAAATTGTGCGATAGATCATCCGCAAAAGGCTTTGCTACAAAGTTTTCGAAAATTAAATACAATTTTATAACTTCAGAAATGGCATTCGCCTAATGTGTCCAGATCCAGAAATGACAACTTAAAGGATATGAGTTAAAAAAAAATACATGTATATTATATTTTGGACTCAGTAAAATCTGGAAGAAACTGCAGTATTGTTATTCAGTCCAAATACTTAAAACATCAGTCAGCTATACTAGTATTTCACAAAGACTTTGTAAAATTATAGTAGTTACTGAAGTTAGTCCTTTAAAGTAGACTGATATTGTTCACACATTCATTTATTGTCATGTCGTCTCAGCAGATTATGAAAAAAAGTTCATATACTCATTCATTCGTAACAATTGTCTTCACTAAGAAAGGCGAGAGAAAACCGAAGGAGCATGGGAAGTTGCTTTCTTTGTTCGAAACAGAGAAAAAATTGTTCACTTTGTAACAGCTGACGAAATCTTTACCAGTTCTGTCCTATCAGAACGTGAGGCCATTTTTTCAGGTTCATAACATACTTTAGCAGGAGCTCTACCATGGCACAGAATATATTAAAAAGCATTGTCACATTTTTTGCTGTCAATGTTTTAACAGCCAATTCTGTTTTGCATATGCAAAATTGTAGAATATGTGTTTATGATCGCCTTTTTTTCCAAAATATACCGACAACACGGGTAAACTTCCAGTTGTTGAAAGAAACTTACACAGGAATACAACGTTTCAAGCAGTTTGAAATCGAAGGGCCCTCTTATCTCACGATAAGGTAAGACATCCTAGTTTCCCCTTCTAATTAATTTCCGTTTTCTTTGCAGAATGGATAGACATCAATTCGACCTCGACGAATTCTTCGAGAAATATAAGCAAACCAAAAAGGAACGCGGTAATAAAACAGAACCTAAAACGGGAGGAAAAAACAACGGTGCGGTGGCGAATGAAGACAAGACTAAATCAAGAAGAGATAAGAGTGGACCAAACATGAAAGGTGAAACGATTGAAAATGAATCCATGAGAAATACTAATAATGCTCTGGAAAAACAACGAAAAGAAACTGATATATCAACAGGAACTCATCATCTGCATGACAACGTTCCAGATGGAAAGGTTCAGGAAGCTGAGAAAAAATATCAGTCTAGTGGGCAGAGCAAACAGAAAATACGCGGAAAATACGACTTCGAAGGTTCGTATTAAAATACAAAAAACCTTAGCTTTGTTCAATATCTATTTTTAGATCTGAAAAGATTTATTGATGTCATACATTAATATGATAATTATTATTAGAAATTACTAATTCATCTTTGAGTTTATATGGTGTGGCTACTATTAAAGCCGCGCTATTAGTTTCGCCATTTTCGATATTTTAGCAATATTTTGCACGTACCTTTTCAGTTTTGGCAGCCTATACCATATAAAATAAAAAACGCAACGTCGCGTTCATGAATTTAAAAAAAATACATAGCATTAAATGGTTAGTTATCTACATATGGCTTTTAAATGGTCACATTCTAGATTAAGCTCGATCTGCAATTTGTGTACATAACCCGAATTGCGAGTATTATAGCCAACTAATTAAGATTCCCGTCTGGTCTGGGGATACCTACAGTTTCTGAAGGTAATGTTTTGCACTATCCAAATTCACATGAAAAAGCTGAAAATTTGAACAAGAATTAATTTAATAAATTTTCACAATTTTATTTGCAAGTCTTTGATCGGTGGCGAATATAATAGCCGTACCATAAAAAATTAAGCATTTGCTTTCATGTTTGAAAGCATGCGCATACTACATGAATAGTAACCCCAATCCGTGCCACATTTTCATGATGTTCGATTGTCTTTCCTTTTTTTCATCTTCTCTTGGAATTTGAGAATTCGGACATTAATTAATATATTTTATCACAGAATTTGTTTTCTATTGCAACATGTACTGAATTAACATTTTATTGTTTCAATTTCCTCACAAATGATTATAAAATCCACACTATTTATATTTTCGCAATTTTTGGTCCGGAGTATTGTTGTGTTATTGATCAACTCAAAATCATAGATAATTTCTATACGAGGTTTTTCTTTATAACTCTTATGAGTTTAGCAGAAGTTTTCTGTGTACTGCATTTTTCTGTTAAAATGGAAGAATACACAAAAATCAAGGTGATACACCTATAAACAACAAGTTTAAATAAAAGGACGTACTAAAACAAATAAAAACCCATTCACGTCATTTGACCAGTTCCATCTTTCCAAGTAAAGGGTTTTTGAGTCCTCTTTGCTCTCCACAAACTCTCACTAGAATAGATTTGTAAATTGCCGATCTTCGTCGACGTTCATATGAACCAATCAAAATTCATCCAATAAAATCGCCCCGACTTATTACCCATCTTCCCATTTCAAGTGACTCAGAGTCAACGTTGCTCCTCACAAGCTTGATAACAACTATCTGTAAATTCTTTGATGATAAATGAATTTTATAAATAGTTCATACAGTGTTCTCAAAAACTTCCATATTAGTTTTTGTATCGGACATTTTCATGGCCACAATTGCCGGACGGTAACTTACAACACGGATTGGAGCGCCACCGAAAAACGGGCAATTTGCTTATGTAATTTGTAAAGGATTTGTGGATAGCGAAGTGGACTCATAAACCCTTGACTTGGGAAGATGGACCAACTCACTGTAACAGTAGAACATAGTTTCTCCGAAAAATGCAATGCCCCTGCTGGGATCCGGGGACCTCTTGCACCAAAGCCAACGCTCTAATCGAGTGAGCTAAAGGAGATCGCTTATACTTAATACTTTGATTATTAAAATTTCCACAATTTATAAATAGGTTCATATTTTTTCAGCTCACATATTTTTTGATGATGCCTTCGAAAAAATAGAGAACAAGACTCGTAATGAAGACAGCAAACTACAACAGTCACAGTCGAATAAGAAAGATGATAGTCGAACTACAATGACAAAACCCCAAAAATATGAAACGAAGGTGGGAAAAGATGATGGAAACAGTAAACCTGAAAAAATAGAGGCGTTTGAAAATGGTAGTAAGAGGGGCAAACAAAAGGACTCAACTAGTCCAAAAACACCCGCAACAGATAAAGCAGACGGAAAATTGACTATGGATCTACCTAAAGTAAATGGACATGTAAAGAGATTTCTCAAATCAATTGAAGAAGCCCAAATGTAAGTTGTACAAATACAGTTTGTTTACCTCAAACGATATTTTACACAGTTTGTTTACTTCAAACGATATTACACATAGTTTTTTTTATTTCAAACAAATCAGTTTGTATTTGTACAGATTATATTTTGTATGTACATAGAAGTATAATATTAAGAAAATCCGAGTTATTTGATCTTCGTTCGAACGAAACCGTTTGGGATATATTCGTCAAATGTTACTCCTCTATCAGGAAGTGTATTATCGCTGATTTAATCTTTGGGAAGTTAACAACACAAGGCAACTGATTAATAATTGAAGAAATAAAGGAAGAGGTATGATAAGGCCCCCTTTTTTTGCCCCTAAAAATGAAAAATTATAAAGTTTCTGTGCTGTATTAGTTACCACCATTTAAATATACATTGATGTCCACTCTTTCAGAAAATACAAAATTTATTTTTATCTTTATAGTAATCTCTTCAATTTTGAGCCTAAAAATCAGCTATTTTTGAAGAAAAGTGCCAAAATGCAAGAAAATGACACATTTGAACAGAATGTTATCGAGAATTAAATATGAGCCAGAGCGACTACCAAATCAATATTATACAATAAGTGTTTATTAGTATTACACATTAAAAATTTAAATATTTTGTTAGTACTCGCTCTGGCTCATATTTAATTCTATCAAAAACAAGTTAAAAATACCACAAATCTGGCATTTTTGACAAAATATGAAAAATAATGACACATTGATGACATCATTGTGACGTCATAAACCAGTTATTTGTATAAAAATGACCAAATAACTTGTAACATACATTTTGTAGTAACATGAGCCAAGTTTTGTCATGTTAAAAATATCTTAATTTTAGGGGGCAAAAAAGAGCCCTTAACATATCTCCTCCTTTGTTATCGAATATGAATGGCTGCATTTCATTGGCTTGTACTAGGTTGACCCTTTAGCAAGTAATACTATTAAAAAATATCTTTGTGACATTGTGAGTTTTTAACGAAAGTCAACTTTTCCCGGAATAATTAATCGGTAATTATTTGTTGCTTTTGTGGAAAAAATATTTTGACACCTTTACACAAAATGTTTGTGGTCCATCTTCATATCGAATGTACTACGAAAATGTATCCGAAACAACTGTGCAAAGCATATAAGCAGTAGTCTACGCATAGCACACCAGACATTTGTTGGGTTTCCTGTCATGAATATACAGTATTTCATTTAAGGGCTTTATATAGCGTGAGAAGAATAGTTGAAGGTAAGAAAACATGGAGGACGCCATACGGTGGAAGAATTCAGTGTATCCTCCCAGGAGGAACCAGACTTGTTGCACATCTGAAAGACAAAAGTAAAGTTCGAGCTAGAAAACGTTGGAGCCAGGTATTCCAAAATAAGCTGTTCATGTTAATATAAAAGCATACTCTGCATCAGGTTTTGCTAATTTCATTCGAAGTTTACAAAACTGAAAACATATCAACATATGTAAAAACAGTAAATGTCAAAATTTTTAATTGAATATTCGTGAAACTGACGTCAAAACAAACAGAAGTTCGTTCGACCTTTTTGTTAAGCCACCTGTATCAGGAATGTTTATATTTCTAACCAACGGCTGCTTTGTTTCGGATAAAAATATCTCAATTTAAAAAAACCATGTCAAAAATAATTCAAACTGGTACATGATTTTTTAAAACATAATTGTGAACTCATTCAAAAATGTGCGGAAAGGATTCTTTGAACTTTGAACAAAATCAAGTCGGCTGTTTATGTGGATTTACAAACAAAATGTATTTTATGTATTTTACCCTTATATATTGCCTAAATTATATAGTTCTTATAGTGTGATTCCAAATAAAAAATAAATGTATATTTTCAGCGAGTTTGTCTGTCGTTTACGTTTTATTGAGACATGATACCTACCTTTGTATGTGAACATTCCATTTAGATTTTCTCAAAAGTTTTCTTTGTTATATTTTGGCCAATTTCTCGTAACATATACACATCCCTCTCTCCTGCTGAACAAAGTTTACCTGACATTTTTATTTATTTATCTGATATTCGTATAGCCTATTTTACATGCTCTATTATAAGATTTATAGTATTCACTTTGGAAGGAGTCATGGTATCAATTTACGAGTAGTGACTCATGACATTTTTTTTAATTAAATTTTTGAATATTGCAGGTAATGTACATGTATTACGTATTAGGATGTTTATCCAAATTTAAACCGAACACACAGAATGAGAAAGCAAACAACACGTTCATTTTGGCTCTTGATGGAGATGTTGATTTCAAACCAGAAGCAGTAATGCACTTATTGAATCGAATGGAAAAAGATCCAACGGTTGGAGCTGCATGTGGTAGAATTCATCCAATTGGTTCTGGTGAGAATATCAAAATGCATAGGCATGGTTGAACAGAGCCAAAATCTATACTCACACGAAGATGAGATAACAATTCCACATAATCATATTTTACTAGTAATGAGCTTAATATAAATTTAATATGAAAATCATGAGAATATAAAATGACTTTCTTAACTCTTTACGGTCCACATCGTTATATTGACCAGTGAGCCAGTTTTTATGCTGAAAGTTTCCCTTTTTCCTGCAGATTTTTAGTCAATTTTCGTCGTAGGATGATATTTTATACTTCAAAACAATCAGGACTATGTGCATTAATAAGTCAAAGAAACTATGTAATTAGATATTGATTTTACATTTTGACACATTCGATATGCTTACAGGTAAAATTCACTACTTGCAGAATGCAAATAGTGCCCCACTCGGCGATGAAGTTCGCAATTGATGCTGTCATTGCTACCATTTTACGCCTATTTGCATTGGATATTGTGACGTATAGGGCTTGAAAGGCATTACTTGGAGATTTTGTGGCCGTTTTTTGGGAGGTCACATGAACAAAAATGTGTCATTTAACTTGAATTACAGTACTTTAGAATATAAATTAAGAATAGCATTTTCAAAAATCTTCATGCGATACATGAAACTTTCATATGAATATCATACGAAAACTTTCACTTGAATTTTATATGTAAGCTCAATTCTGAAGATTCTCATACGTTTGTTGTATATTTGTACAAGTTTTTAAAATTCTATCCGAAAAAGTGCAAGTGTAGATCTATCCGAACTCAATTTGAACAGAAATCAAAAGTGTACATGTAATACAGGAAAGATGAAATATAGATTCCCCTTCTGCTTCCCGTGGATTACTATATTTCTCCACTCGAGATAGTTAAATTTTTAATTTTAACCGCGAGCCTTGGCGAACTGGTTAAAATTTAAAATTTAACTATCGAGACTGGAGAAATATCGTAATCCACGGGTAGTAGAAGGAGAATTTATTTCGAAGAAATTTTAACCGATAGTGGTTAAACAAATTGTTCTCCACTCGGCCGAAAAAAGGTGAAAATGTACCTAATCATGGCAGAAAAGTTAATTAACATAGAAATCAAGGGTTGAAAATATGAAATGATTGACAGCTTGATTGAATGTGCCATAGCACTATTTTCAGCAGCATTTTTGGCTAGATTGATCGGTGGGGGAAGCCAAAGTAGGTGTAAAGTCAATAAGTTTTGGAGCGTACCTGAAAACAAACAAGAATTTTTGTTTGCAACCAAACCAAAATAATGAAGACAAGTACAGCCAAAATACAAGTCAATTATTACATTACACTAAATGTAGTAAGTCGAAGCACAACTTTTCATAACTTTCAAATCAACAGTTAGCATTTCATGCCAGAAAGGTTAGCTTCTAGGCGAATGGACTTAGTAATCTATACTACCCTTTACCTTTATTATTAATTTATTTTTCAGTTGTATCTTATATAATTTTGTATGGAGTATATACTGACTTATTTTACTATTTTATTTACTTACGTATTTACTTTACATTTCTTATTGGAATGTTTATTGAATATGTTATAATACCTGGTTCTAGAGAATGGGGGGACTTGCTTAGACAATACCTCTTTAATGAATTTATCTACAATTAAAATATTAGAACGATTAAAATCACCATGTTTGTAGGTCGATCTTGGTTTTCAGTTTCTGTGAATATCTGAAGACCTTCAATTCTTTTGAACATATATGTACATGTAAAATTTATAGCGTTTTTCTGGTGTAGGTCTAATGGTGTGGTACCAAAAATTCGAGTATGCAATAAGTCACTGGCTGCAGAAGGCAACAGAGCATGTGACTGGCTGTGTTCTATGTAGTCCGGGGTGTTTCAGCTTGTTTAGAGCATCAGCTTTGATGGATAAAAATGTGGTAAAAACTTATACCACCGAACCTTCAATGGCCAGACATCATGTACAATATGATCAAGGTCAGTGTGCGTAAGATTTCATGTTCAGTTTGATTATTATTTATATACTAGTAACCGATCAGCATTGCAATATTCACATGATGTTAACAAATAGCCATAATTTGATCGCAGATTAATACTTAAAATTTTAGAGACCGTATTTTTAAATTTTAAAAGGGTTAATTAAAAATGAAAAAATGTTAAATGACAGAAAATTTGTTTTCATATTTTATGGCATGGAATAATGTACACTGAAGTAATAAATCAAGCATGTTTTTAGTACTTTAAGTTTTACACGGAGAAGATAGTGAATACCTATAAGATATTACAAAATATAAGTCTGTTTTTGTTGGGTTTTTCAAGACAATAGCAAGACGGTTCTATGCACAAGCAAGAAAGAGGACATAATTTAAGAATTATTTTAATATGATACGACTCAGTTTCATCATAAAGAATCTGATCTTTAAACCATGTATAATTTAATAGTATACACAAGTAAGCCATTCTAATGCAACATGATATGTAACGTCGAATTTGATTGGCTGACGTTCAAATTATCAGGGGGTAAAATACACGGTTTACCTGTTGGAACGTCTTGTGCAATTGCGTATGATGTTTCCGGTAATTTAAAAATCAAACTAAAAACATTTATTTTAACCGTTGAATCAGACTAGGGGTAACTGTATTGTATTTGAATACTTGCTGATGTCAGTCTTAGATTTTACTGTCGGAAATATCCGTTTTCCGGCTCCGCTGACGCATTGTCAGAAAACACAGTTTGCAACAGTAAAATCAACGATTGACGTCGGCAAGTATTAAATACAATAGTTATCTCCTAATTATGCAACCTGTAAAGGGAAAATTCGGAATCATATAATGTTCATTACAGTGATGACCCCGTAAATGAAAAAATTCGGGAACTTACACCTTGTTCCATTTACTTGGATTGTTGACATTCCATTCTTTGTTTTTCTCTACTTTTTTATACTGTTCATTTACAATGATTAACCTGTAAATGGGAAACTTTGGGAAGACTTGAATGATAACTCTGTGTCAAGGTAAATATTTAGTTTTGGTAGGTAGATCCTGACTGCAGGCTTGATACTAATTAAAACATTTACCTCAAAAATAGATACAATGGACATTGAAGCTGGGGAACTGAGTTGAAATTTGATAGAAGTTATTACAAATAAGTTCTAAATTTTGTAGGTTGGTCAAAAATCCAGTATATCCTTTCAATGTTCTCATTTGCTGACAAATGAAAAAAACTTATCAAATACAACTGGGTTTATGAAATAAATCTTAGAAGTTATAACACGTATTATACATCTATCAAGTTGTTTTTTGGGAGCTTATCAGAAAGCAAAATATAAAAATGTAACAGGCTAGTGTCTTTTTCTTGGATATGCTTGATGAGATCTTTTCGGATAGTCTTCCGTCGAATAGCTCGATTTAACTGTCATCAAGTGATAACAGACTTTTTTTATACAATATACCATAACTTGATATTTGTCTTGATCTTTACATATCATTGATAGCTTCAATTGTAACCTTTATTACCAGTTCATCGTAAAACGGAGTAAGCAATACAAACGCACCTTACTCTTAGAGTTTTATAAACACAAAATATTTTAGAAAATTCTTTCATTTATAATTTTTCTTCAACAGGTGAAGATCGATGGCTATGTACACTTCTGTTGAAACAAGGATATAGAGTTGATTATTCCGCCGAATCGGATGCGTTTACTTATGCCCCGGAAAATTTTTACGATTTTTGGAAACAACGTCGACGGTGGACACCATCGACGATGGCAAATATCCTCGAAATTTTGACAGACAACAAGGACATGAGAAAACTAAATCGCGACATCTCTAGACTTTACATTTATTATCAAATCTTTTTATTAATTTCGTCCATTCTTACACCTGGGACAATACTTCTACTGATAGTTGGTGCCATACTCATTGGATTCCCGGGTATATCGTCAACATTTGCTTTAATTCTTAATGTAGTTCCAGTCGGTTTATTCATGTTGACATGCATCTTTGGCAAAGAAAACAAGCAGGTACATTTTAACTTGCTTTTAGCCTACTTCTAACTTTTGATACTCTATTACTGTTTTACCAGAAATTTCATTTGAAGAGAGTGGAGTCAACAAAAGTCTATATCGACTCCATGATTATTCAAGATTTTTCCATATCAACTTCAACAGGATGATATTTTATCAGTTCATTAATGGAGCTTTCCACCTCATACCTCTTTTGCAACAAATTATAAAAGATAAAGCACAATGTGACATGAACAATAAAATTGGATAATTTCTAGCATTTACGGGTATTATTTAAGAAATAATTTATGTCAACCCATGGTTATTGGATATTTTACCACAGACGTGGCTTTGAATCCATTTAAATTTAACAACGAGCGATAGCGAGAGGTCAAATTTATGGATACCATGCTTGACCGTAGCACAATTTGCAATAAACTATCGAGGGACATAAATAATTTCTATTGTAATATGGTAAATTTGTCTTTCTGCATTGAAATTTACCTGACTGAGTGTAGTAGGTAAGACCATTTTGGCCAACGTCTTTACGTTTTTGTGTACGTTTCGTACAATAGGCATTTTTACGTTATTGGTTAGCATTATGACATCGTCAATGTTTGCAGGTCGTGGTTTATTGAGAATTTAACCATAGTTTTATTCCAATGACGTCTAAAGCTGCCCATACTAGAATATGCCGTTTTCACTTGGAGCAATTCAATCTGCGAATGATATGTATTATACTATACTCCACTTGTCATCATCATACACATTTACTACTGCACAATTCACGTAAGTTGAATCATATACAGATGTAACGTTTTTTACGTTACATCAAGAAAAGATTTTCAATGGACGAAAAAAAAAATATATATATATATACCAGTTTTACAAGTCTTTGGTTTGAAGCGACCGGGATTCGAACATCGATCTCTCGCCCTCTAGCCATTACAACGCGGATCGGTTACTAAAATTTCAGATTTACACCTTAAAAAACTAATCTTTGACTAAAAAACTTTATTTTAAACTGAATTCTAAAGGATTTCTTCCTACGCCATACAGGTAAATCTTTGTTCAGGTAAGTAAATAATTTTGAACTTTGTTTTAAAGCGTAAGAATCAGTTTAAATATTATGAAGTCAAACATTTTTCACCATAAACTAGTTTGGAAATTATTTATTAAAAGTCCTTTATCTTTTTTTTTCGTATTCCCAAATTCATGATTGATGTTTACATTGCAAAATGTTCTAAACACCGATGAACACATTAGATACGTAGCAAATGATTCCATTGTTAAGGGTCATTCTCTGTAAGCATAAAAATACCTAGGAAATGCATGATCTCCAATTTTCTTTAAAATGGGTCTATAAATTATATAACAGTAATATG
>JAOXYI010193322.1:0-11201 GCA_028566495.1 Lithophaga antillarum | reverse complement strand
ACAATACAAAGAGCAAGTTAATGGGGGATACCAAAATCCTTATTTTACAGATTCTGCAATCCATTTATCTATCAAACGTATAATCCAAATTAATTAGAAATAATTACATAGAACAAAACTCCATGCTTTTTATTATACTATCGGGATAAAAAAAAAAAGAAAAATGATTTATTTTATGAAAAAAAAACTGTTTGTATACTTTAGCGGAAATTGTTACTGTGGACTTTAGCGGCATTGTGGACTTTTGTTGAGTTGTGGACTTTAACGGTGCCACAATGATAACATATATACTTGTTTATACAAGTACATGTAACTGGTGCCCGAATAATAGACAATTTATAAATTTCATCGAACGTAATTAGCAGTGGCGGTTTCAGAAGGGTCAAGGGCCGACCCCATATTTCTGACGATTTGAAACAAAAAAATAAATAGAAATCTGTAAGAAACTGGTTCAGGATCGCCCTTTTGATAGAACGAACGATCTTAGCCAGCTGTATTTTTTCATCTTTAGATCCAACAAAAGAAATGACAGAAGCTGATCTTCTCATTTATTCGTCGCCGAGTCGGTCTGTACTTTCAAAATCCTGGACCCATGCCTTATTCACAAACGTATTACAGAACGTATTAGAAAAACCGAAATTACAAAAAAAATTATAGCAAAATATTTGGAACAATTTAAATAAGAAACATGTGTGACAGTTAAACTGAACTGTGGAGGAATAAATAAATAATAGCATTTGGTGTATTGAGTATTTTCAGTCAAATATATATTATATTGTACCGTTAGAACATGCAAGTCAAAAATTAGAAATGAATGGTCGTGGCAGATGTTGATAACTGTCTTTTACAAACTACACTAAGAAAACACTGTACGCGTAAAATAATTAAATGTTAAATTCAAATTAAAATGTTGTAACAGTTACATGTACTCAGTTTACTGATACAGATGTATATTTATCTGACATAAACATAACAGAGCTGGAAAGCGTAATTGAAATCTATTGATTTTTTATTAAATGACGTTTCTCAAATTTTTTTTTAAACCAGTATCCATTTTATAAAACACTAGTCAGTTCACTGAAACATTTTTTTCATTATAAATATGATGTCAGAAAAGGGAAAAAAAAGACCTGAAGCAATATACAAAGCCAAATTATATTTTCTAATTCAGATGTATAAGAAATATCGAAAACTTAAAAAAGAAATTAAAAATTAAAATAATTCTGATCTATGTTCCCAGTGGATGCTTTAAGAAATATAATTTACCTTATTTAAAACCCAGTGAACTATCGTCAACACATTGCATCCACCGTTTTCCTTTCTTTTCCCCGTTTTCATGAAGTTCTTGTTCGTTCACTTTCAAATAACATTGGTCATAGCTACTGCTTTTAAAATTCACTCACGGTTATTGATTATGTGTCTCCTCCAAGGATAAAAGTGTGTGTAGGGTTACGGTCAGATCTACACGTTTTGATTTACCACCAGAGCTCCCCCTCCTACCCCAAAATAAAATAAAAATTCTCTAAAAATCGTTGGGTCAAGCGATTCGATATTTGAAACAAATGTTACGGTTAAAGAAGACACGCTATTCTAAAACCAACCCAACTTTATTGACTATCGCAATCCAAAAAATAAAAAATAAAAAAAACCAAAAAACAAAACAAAAAAACAACAAAAAAACTCGGCCTACCAACCCTATTTTTTGAAAGACGGAAACCTTAGACACATATTTTTTTGGCCTAAAGAACAAACGAAAATTTTTTTTACAGAACGTTTTAATCATGATAATTTGTAGATTTCTATATTTTTTCAATCAATATCTCGCTGATAAAAATTAATCCTCTACACGTTTTATGTCGGAGTTACACGGTATGACACCGTGTGACACCTAGAAGCGGCACATCAAGAGGATTAACATGTCAGTGTTGAGAGAAATTTACTCCCAAATTTCTCCAAACATTTTTAGGTGTCACACGGTGTCACACCGAGAAAATACTCCGTGTAGAGTGTCAGAGAACTAATCCTCTCTGGGCGTACTGTACTGATAAATCCCTGATCTGAGTTTGGGAATGGAATGGGAAATTTTTGATCACTTTAGTGATTTTTCCGAAAATTATGAAATTTAGTGTTAAAAATCATAAGATACTGCTACAATAGGGAAAAGTTGTCAGGTACGAAAGATCGCAGTACGTAGTGACTTTGTAGACGAAGTGAAAAGGGCACTTTTGTCATGCATGGTGTGTAGGGTTCCAAAATTAAACGGCATGGCATCAAGGAAAAGGGTCATGATGCAATGCCATGCTATTTGCTGTACATGTAGATAAACACTACGTATAGTCAAATTTATAGTATTTGACCATTATAAATTTCAGTTGACCAGTATTGACCAGTATATAATTTGACTGAGGCGGTTTTAACCAGTTAAAACCTAGGGTGATTTCAACTGCCCAACCTTGCCAGAATAATCTAAGAATATGACAAACCACGCTTTGGGAGGTCTTGTGACACGGTCCAAGATGTCCTTTTTGTCAGAAAAGATTGTCCGACATGGAATGGGTCAGCCGAGTGTCCTGCACCCAATCAGATCCGGTTCGGAGCTCATACAAAAATTATTTACCTGACCGAGTTTGTTACTAGATTTGTCATGCAGTCAGACAGATTTCATGAACTCTGGTTGCTGATGTTGACAACATTTACGAATTTGTGTTATTTTAGGGTGTATTTTTGGGTAAAGTCAAGGGCTCCACTTGGCTATTGCCAGTGTTGGAGATCTTGACGCCAGCGAAGTCCCTACCTGTGATTTAACATAAATATAGTTTATAAATACAGCAATTACTTGAACAATGGTGATGAAACACAGTATTCTTCGTCACAGTGCAAAATTTCAATTTCCAACTTGGCGGGTGAAACAGTATCCGGTTGGCGAGCGTAAGTTTGAAATTATACGCTATATCTAAAAACCAGAAGCAAAAGATAACGCAACTACGGACGTTAAAACATGTGAAAGCGTCAAATTAACTTTGTTATCTTGTGATATTTACTTAATGTGAATAGGTGTCACCTAGAAGAAAGCGAAATATTTTAGCCAAAAAGCAGTTCTTCTGTGCAAGGTAAAGTGAAGAAAAAAATCATTTCTATCTTATTTGTTTTTAATTGATTATTTTTACTCTTTGTCACCAATCTTGTATAATGTAGTATGTTTATACTGTCCTCTTGTACACAGTGAAGTGTTAGTGGTTAATAAAGTTTGCCTTGTCTTGCCAACTTTATTTCAAGAATATTTTGATATTCCTATTAGTTTAATACATCTTTCTTCCTTAATATACAAACACACAGAATATCCGATTTAAATATAAATAATTGTTGTAAAAGATAGGTTATTCATGGCTGAAAATTCGATTACGGAAAGGTTGTTCAGAATTAACATTATTGCCTGTGAGGAAATTTTAATAAGTAAATTCAGAATTTCAACTTGAAATTCAAAACAGGCAAAAAATCACATTTTCAATGATGTATCTGCGCGTGGAAGTAAAAAAATATTTTTGGTTTTCTGTAAGATACAGATATATATAGTCCAATAAATTTCGTAAAAAGAGACTCATTTCATTCTTAAGTGATCATATAGAATTTTACTCAAGCAAGTTCCAGCAAAGCAGTAAACTGGAAAATTTTTATTTTGATTCTGGCTGGGACTGTCTAATAGTCCCAGATTCTGGATGTTTTTGTTGAAATTACTTGATTATTCTATCCAGAGATCTACGTATGTTTGGATCCAAACTATTCCATAATAAGCCTTTTCAAGGTTAATCTTGTATTTGCCCCCAGGCAAAACGTCATAGACAAAGTTTACTGTGACGTCAAAATTTCAATAACGAACGTCCTGGGCATCTTTGACGTCACAGTAAACTTGGATTGTGACGTTTCGCCTGGGGCAAATACAAGACTAACCTTGAAAAGGTCTATTTTATTCTGGAGAATGTAAAGTAACCAGCTGCAGGTAATACATATGCGTTGTTTCCTTTCTGTCAATATTCTGGCGATCCCGACGTCAGAAATGTTGAACAAATCGGTAGATTTCAACATTACACATTGCAAATTGTACTGGCTACTGCTGCACCGTAACTGTAACCAAAAATATACAGTTACACACACACATGTAAGCCGAGACTAATTAACGGAACCTTATTCCGGTGCTAATGTGTGCAACTTTAAAAAAAAAGTTCTAAAGCTACTGACCTGTAGCTTGCGTATACTTTCTTTAAAATAAATTCCAGGATTACATCTAGTGTAATTCAAATATGTTTATTCTATGATTACACTAGGTGTAACTTTAAAAATAATTCCAAGATGACACGTAGTTTGCACGCACTTGTCATCGGGTTCCGTTAATTAGTCTCGACTTACCTGAGTTTTGGCTATAGTTAACCGAAGCCAGTCAGGCCTTTGCAAATTGCACCCCATGTTGCTTTTGTGACATTGAAGAGGCATTCGATTATTGCTTGATATCATAAGTTTAAAAGCGATAACCTCTCAAGTTCATTTAGAATTTATTTACTCAAAAAATCACGTAAAACAGTAACCAGGGGCGGATCCATCGGGGAAAGGGGACACCTGCCCTCACTAGCCCCACTTCGGCAGTGGTGACTGAAATTTTTTCTGCTAGGTTTCTACACAACGAATCATAAGGTTACAAAACTTATTCTTTCTTTCTTCTGTATAACCCTCCTCTAATAATAAGAGCACCCCTGGTAACAGGGATTAATACAATTTCTTGACGAATAATATACGCCATTCCACCATCACTATTTACATACTAAAAGGTAAAACTTTACATGCAAAATTATGAGCATTCCAGATTTTCGCATCATCCGGCAGTACCCGATTATTATGTTAATGTTCTAGTGTATGTTAGCAAGCCTTATACAGTACAACAGGCAAATGATTGAGTAGCAGTACATATGGTGTATTAGCTGCAAACATTTAGATAGCACTAGTAGCAGGTGAATACATGCATAGCGTTCTACCATGGACATCAAACACGCAGGACTATATATATAACAATTTAGCGCAGATACTGTACACACTGATTACTGATATAAGACCTATTACTTGAGATGCAGCTTAATGAGTTCAAATCTCTTTACATGTAACTTATAGCACAGTTTTCTTGATTCTGCTTCCAACTGAACCAGTGTTTCCTCTCTATTCTGAAATAAATGGACATAGTTTCGACAACCCAAAATTAATTCTGTATTGTCCATTCTATTATTAAAGTTATCACTGCATCCATTGTATCCAATTTTACTGCATACACTGTCTTTAAAACGTGAAAATAATTCATTTCTTATGCAAGCAAGACCTGGGCAATAAGTAGTCCTATAAATGATGTTTGAATTATCTTTCCTACATAAAAGGCAGGTTGGATTGTCGTTACAATGGGAGAATTCAGTCATCATTCGTACTTTTATTATGCTTTTCCTTAACGTCCATATATATCTCATCGGAGTATTTTTGTTATATTTTCTGTTTTGGAAATTTGAATAAGATCTTGTAGATACCAGATACCTTTTGAAATTTTCAATTTCGAAAACTGGAAAAAATTTCAGAACTTTACCACACAAAATATTTCAACCAGTCAAATCACATTATTCATCCTGGTGGCCATGCTGAATTTCCGATCAGGACCAAAAGCAGAAACGTTATAGAATATCATGACAGGAACATTTCTGTTAAGTTTTCTTCCATTCCATCAAGTGGTTCAATAAAAAAGACTTTCGACATTGCTCATTGAGTCCAATCTTGAATTTGGTCAAGCGGTGGCGGTCATCTTTGATATCCGATTGGCAAGCCAACAAAACTAAAAACGTAGAGGACGATCTAAAAAAACACTATGACAGAAATACACCTTCACTGACCGTGTTGGTTTTGACAAGAAATTTGTTGAAATTTCAGCCGATCAGGAAACATTATTCACCCTGGCAGCCATGTTGATTTTTCGATCAGCACCAAAAGTACAAATTTTGTATAGGACTAACCCAAGAAACATTCTTGCCAAATTCGCTTCCATTCTTCATTGTAGTTTAAAACCAAATACCTTTTAGACATTTACCATTGAGTTCCATGTTAACTTTGTTCTATGGTGGCGGTCGTCTTGAATTTCCGATCGGCACCAAAAGAATAAATTTGGTAGAGGACACATTATTCACACTGGCAGCCACGCTGATTTTCATTTCGTCACCAATAGTACAAGATTTTGAATATGACCATCAAAGGAACATTCCTGCCAAGTATTTTATCATTCTCTAATGTCGTATCAGACAAAAAGACTTTTTCGACATTTCCTACTGAATCCATTGTTGTTCCACGGTTGTGGCCATCCTGGATATCCGATTGGCAACAAAAAGTATAATATTGTCGATAAACGTATGCTACCAATTTCACTGCGCACGACACGTGTTTCTGGAATAATCTTCATCAGGTACGCTCGAGACCAAAATATTGGGAAGCCAAATATATCAAACGTTTGGGAGCATTAAAATCAAAAAGGACCTCAACAGAACAGCCAAAACCGTCTAAGGTCAACTTTGCCTGGGGAGTTGCAACCTTAGTTTTAGTACAATTTCATAATTTATAAACTGAAAATTTACAATCAAATTGTATCATTTAAATCATGCCAGTGCCGAATCACTGGCTACTGGGCGGATGATACCACTTGCATTGAAGCCACGACCTTGAAAAGCATTTGAACAAATACTGGCTCTTCTGAACATTTGGTTTCATTTATTTTAAACTTGTGGACTTTCATGCGAACATGGTGTGAATGATTTACTTGAACGTACAGAAGTGTATCTTCATTGTGACACAAGCGCTTCGAGAAAGGAATTATTTAGTTGGTTGCGCAAAATCATTTTACATCATTTTGTTCTTTTTTAACATTCGACTATTCATATTCCAGGGTTTTTAAATATTAAAAGAATTAAGTTACATACTAAAGGCTAACTTGGTTCTGTCTCTTTACAATTTGGCATTAGGTTTTAAGAATAATACATTTTTCAATGTTTCCTATCCCCATTAGACCAGCTTAAACAACACTCACTTAAAGTATTAGAAAAACTGTCGGCAATGTGTTCAATGGTTGCCGCTAACCTCCATTCCATATCATCATCATATCCAGTCCAAATATGTAGATCCTTTAAAGGAATCTCCTTAACTAGGACCGGAATGATATTGGAAGCATGTCCAATACTTTCGAACCAGATCGTCACTCTTAGGTTAGGACATTTCCGTCTCAACATTGACCACTGATGACCGCCAATTCTGTGAAAATGAGGGTCATTCTTGTAAACTTTAATATTCATGCATTCCAGTTTTCCTTCCAGCGCTTTTGAAAATGTTTCTATTATTTCTTCCGATAAACAGTTATAGTTTATACCTAAGTAATTAATATTAGTGAATTTAGAAATAGCGAATTTGTACCGATCTGTTTGAAATACTGCAATTCTCGGATGAAAGAAATCTTCAATATACATATCCTCGATTTTTTCTCCTGAACAATTTCCTAGTGCTTGCAATATTCGACACCCACCTTCCAAGTTGCACTGGGCAGCTGTCATGTCGAATACTTTTAATGATCTCTGCGTTTTCAAAAATCGCACAAAACATGCAATAAGCCTGTCGCGGGAAGTCTCGTACTTCCAATATCGCTCTAACTCTAATCTTTCCAGTTCAAATTCAAAAAGTTGGGAAAGGCACATTTTCCCTAAAACATCCTCTACAGCTTTCTGAAATATTTTTGTTGTGTGATATGAAGGATGGCTGCATGAAATAGACAAATATCGCACGTAACTTCCAAATACAGTGGCAAAAGCGCACGCACGACTGCCATTACTGTGAGCTTTATATCCTCCCATTTCAAAATGCCTTGATCGCCATAAGCACGGAGTCTTGAACAGTCTCGACCAGTTCTTACATACAAGAGCAACGGCAGCCCTATCCTTGTCTCTCAAACACTTGTATATTTCTATGACTACAACATCTGGTAAATCAACCCATTTTGATTGTTCCATTCCATAAAATATTCTTGAAACGGATGAAAAAATTTCACACACTTTTCCGAGAACCCAATATTTTTCCATCCGATTTTCAATATACTTTCTCCTGGCTTTTATGACGTAGATGTTCTCTATGGAAGATTTCTGAAACTGTGACGTTAGACATTCAGACATGAGTCAAATCACGTCTAGTGTCACTGCACAAATCGATACGGATTTTAGCGGAACTTGCATTAAACCACATACACAATGTTTAGTTTTCCTGTAAAGTCCTTGCTACTGTACCTCTGAATATTTCTGGCTGTAAATTTTACGATATTGTGTTTTGTTTATATATTCATGTCGGAAAACGTCACAATTGCCATGGAGGACATTTTTATGATATTTCAGCGACGTCTGTTTACACTACCATCTCTGTAAAGACGGATTCAGATAAACTTTTCCATACTTTGTAGCTGGGGTGGACAATTAGCTGATGATGCACGTCCAATCATTTGTTTCTTTTGATCAAAGATAACCTGAATAGCTGCCATTTTGATCATATTTTAGCGACTTTTTTCAGTAAGGTGGTGGACAATAAAGGCATGATACACGTCATTTTTAAAATATCAGTTATGACCGAATGGTGTCATTTTTATGATACTTCAATGACCTTGTGCACACAGTTCTGCCTTTCTAAAGAGTTGATGGAACCGTCGGGGACATGTTTTACTTAGCAAAACGTAATTCACTTGTTATTGTGCTTTGGAATATTGCATTTCTCAATATAATTTTATTTTGATAAATTCGTATCTAAAATATAGTAAAACCAAACCACCTTGTCAGTACTTTCATAGTAAACGAATGCAGCTGTACAAATTTGATTACCTTCAATGCAGTTGCATATGTTTGATTACCTTCAATGCAGTTGTACAAATTTGATTACCTTTAATGCGGCATCTTCCCAAGTTAAGGGTTTCTGAGTCTACTTCGCTCCCCACATCCGAAGTGGACTCGGAAACCCTTGACTTGGAAAGATGTTAGTACCGTCGTACGCATTCTATTGTTTTCAACCAGCATGGCAAGTTTTTAAACTGAAAATGCATGTGCATGGATATTTGTAATATAAGACGGGTGCAGTATGTATCATTCATGGGAAAAATGTTCATGCGTATGGCAAGCCGTTTTCATATAGACTTAGGTGCAGTATGTATCATTCATGGGAAAAATGTTCATGCGTATGAATAGCCGTTTTCATATTTATTACTGCTTATAATTATCTTAAATGTTTTAGAGATATCTCATAAACTTTTAAAGATATCTTATAAAGTTTTAAGAGATATCTTTGAGTCATTTACAGATATCTTTACTTCGTTTCGAGATATCTTTAATTCTTTTACAGATAACTTTAATATATAGAGATATCTTATAAATGTTTGTTTATGAGATATCTTTAAAATTTTTAAAGATATCTCTAACAGAATTGAAGATATCTGTAAATAAATTAAAGATATCTCTTAAACATTGTAAGATATCTTAATTTAGAAACTTTTATAAGATATCTTCAAAACATTTGTAAATATCTCCAATACTTTTATAGATATCTTCAAAAGTTTTAAAGATTGATCTTATTCTTTTAAAGATATCTTATAAGTTTTAAAGATATCTCATATTCTTTGAGATATCTTTAAAGTTTTAGAGATATCTTATATGTTTTATAGATATCTTTAAAAAAATTATTTTATATAAGATATCTTTAAAGGTTGATAAGATATCTCTAAAACTTCATAAGATATCTCTAATAAGTAATAAATATGAAAACGGCCTGCCATATATATTGACCATCTTCGAAGTCATTTACTAAAATTAAGTAATTTATCATTACTAATAAAAAAAAAATAATATCAGAATTAATAACTGTAATATCTGTTTCGTTAGATTTCATGTCATTGTGTGTTAGTGTTACAAACTCCGAAGCTGGATGGTATCTAATGGTAATCACCCTGAGGGCGTTAGTCCGATGGGTGATTACCCATTTATCCCATGATCCATTAATTGATGCAGAATGATAGCTTTCAGTTTTTTGGGGGTAGGGTCTATCAGGGATTTGGCCCTATTTTACGATAAAGCATGATTATTAAGGGGTATCCAATTACATTTTATGACATCATGGGATAATTATAGATACATATATTGAGTGAATGTTAAAACATTTTCACTAGTGGAATGTAGTGGAATTTACAGTGAATTTCTCAATATATAGCAAATAATATAATAAAGTCAGAATCTTACATTCACAAACCTAAGTCAGACATGATGAAAATTTTTTTAGACATTTTTATTATATTGCCAAATCAAAAAAGTTGCAAAAAACAGTTCCAGGGTACACCTCTTAAATTAAGTATACATGTTTAGCTTACGAGTAGATTTTTGACTGTGTGTACTCATTGCCATTACAGAATTTTCATTCATCATGTTGAATACAAACTACTTATGGACAATATATCTTTGAGGTAATCTGTTTATTTAGTGAGGGTTAAATCATCCCATATACAATATACCTATTACTTTTTTGTTCCGTATTGAAAACTTTCCTTTTAATATGTCCTTTTGACAAAAGTTTTATTTGAAAAACAGTCAATAATCATACAACACTGAAGAGTTCTGAATATTTAATCACAGATTGTTACTGGGATCATAAATTATTCATTTTGATCTTGTAAAGATTTTTTTGATACATGTAGTTTGAAAAACCTAGGGTGGTCAAAAGTGAAGTGTTTTGTAATGAAAGATATTGTAACTGATATTGGGAAATTATTGGTAATTTCTATCCATTTGTGGTTAAAAGATATTTGATGAATATATTTATTGGAATGAAATTTCTATGTCTTTTGAGCTAGATACAATAGATTTGAAATTGATTTTTTATCCAACCACTACAGAAATTGTTACAGTATTATAATGTATCCCTTTGCTGTGTGCATTATTGCCTCTCCTTCTTTAACACTCAGGGATAAACTTCTTAAAATGGGAAAGGAAAAGAATAAAGGTTGCCTGGTCCAATATCATTTCCCTGCTGCTAGTTGTGTTGAAAAAAAAAGTGAAAATTTCACCCCAGATCCTTGCATATGACTAGAATAGCTCACAATACCTTGTTTTGCAGATCTCATG
>JAOXYI010193211.1:0-11204 GCA_028566495.1 Lithophaga antillarum | reverse complement strand
AGCTTCTAGCTTGAAAACTGTAGGAGGAGTTATCCGGACAAACCATATACCCTCTATGCGGACGGACGGACGGACAGGGGTAAAACAATATGCCCCCGACTTTTCGTCGCGGGGGCATAAAAAATGTATTAACTGCAGCCTAAACGGAGAAGGTGGAATTGTTCGAGACAAATTTTCAAACAAAGAATTCCTCATGACATTCTTTCCTCTTAGATGCAACTAGTCGGAAATGTGTAATACTTTAATATTAAATTCTGACGCAATTTTATTGTCTGGGAAGAGGAAAAATGAAAAAATGTCACCATTAATAGTTTATTAACGTCCCTTTCCAGCACTTAACTCCATTCTGCGATGGTGCATGGTTCTATTAACATCAAAACTGATGATTGTATGTACTTTACGATAATTTCTTCTATTTTTGGGGAAGGAGGGTCATTAATAATACAGGTCGATGACATTAACTTTGAATTCCAGCAAATAACAGTTTAGAACAAAAATCCTTTCACTGCAAGAGTTGTGAATCCATATGGTTTTTTACACATTTGTATTATCTGTTCAACGTGATGAAAAAATACTGTAAAAAGATAATATACTTACTATTTTTATGAACAAAAATTGGCACTGAAAGATAAAAAATACAGCAAATTAATATTTATATAGCGAAATTTTCTGTATAATATAAGATCTATAATACTAAAATTTATTGAGATACTGAAATATTCAATAAAATTTATACTTTTTTTTTAATTTCATGATCAAAAATTGTTGCTTTGCCATTGTTGAGAATTCCTTATGTGTCAGTGAGGCAGGAGAAGTTTCCCCATAGGAACCGTCTGTTTTCACTTCCGTATTTAGCTTTATTATTATTATTATTTATGATCATTTCTTCTTACGTTTTATACTTTTCGTTATAAAATCATATTGCTCTTTTCGATGTTTTCATGTCGTTAGTGACGTCTTGTGGTGTTAAGCATCATTTTCGTTTACAGATGAAAATATCCCTACAAATGTACTTCTTTTATATCACAGAATCGGTCAATACAACTGCAGCACTAGGCCTTGGTTCCATAAAATTTCAAATATTCTTTAGTCTAAGTATTTACTCAAATAAAATAACAACAGTATTCCAAAATTTTGATTGGTTGATCTTGAGTCAGAAAAAATTCTAAGCCAAAAATATTTTTATAGCGCCGGGGCCTGATCCCTATCCTTTCATTTTTGTTTTTCGTGTTGCCTACACGCCATCATGTTTATGCTTTCTCTTCAATGTGTGTATGAGTAAGGTTTTTCATTGCGAGATTTAAACTTTTAACTATTAAACTGGATAATTTTAGACGATTAACTGAAAATAGTTGTATAGAACAAACACGATCTAACTGAAAACTGACGCCGACAACAAATGCCTTAGAATTTCGCATAGGTATGAATATTTCATGTACTAATATATCAAAATTTGGAGTACTTACTCCAGGTGCCGGTAGGGGAATTGATTGCGAGTCTCAATAGTCATTAAAAAACAGAGTTTTGTCATAAGTAAAAAACATACCTTCGTGAATCAATGGAACTTTCTGTACGACACGTCGTACTTCAGTCTTTTTAATTGGTACCTCCTCATGATGATCAAATGGTCTGTCTTTTCTAAGAGGTTTGTGCTTTGTTACTGAAAATGGATTAAAAATCTTTATATAGGAAGTTGCTTCATTATAATATATTTGGTGAGTTTATGTAGAACGATTCTTAAAGAATGGTTATATTTTAACGCATTTATAGCTATTAATGAAATATTTAAATAACTTGATATTTTATCTATGTTCCGCGTATCTTTTGGAATAAAACTCCTGTAAAGAAAAACCAATCAGTAAACGAAGTTTTTGCATTTAATAGAAGTATACACAAGATAGAAAGATGAGAAATAAATACGAATGAAAAACAGATAAGCCTTTGTTGATTTAAGCAGGCGAGCGATTGGTTGAATTTCAGAGTAATTGTCTATGATTTCAGTAAAGAAGCAGTGATTACGCTTCCACTATGTTATATTGAAAACGGTTTTTTTTCAAAAGCAGAACTAAAATAAGTTGTGGAAAACAGCATCAGAACGCTTTTTTTCTTTTTTCTTTCTTTCTTTTTGCGTTAACGAGGTCAATTGATATTTTTGCTCTATTGAATTGCGTTGAGAAACAGTCGAGCTTTCAGAAGTGATGATAGAAAATGAGATACGTACCTGCTTTTGGGATTGCTGTAAATGAAAACAAATAAACATTAAGTTAATTGTGATGAAAAAAATATATATCTCTCAAATTGAATTTTAAAGACGCATTAACATGAAACTGTGCTAATACGCTTTAATCTTTAAAGCTTGCAGCTAACCTCCTTACGATAAAAGAAATTTTCAGTGCTTGCATTAGTTGTAAAAGTTGGAAGGCCCATCATGGGGGGTACCTTGTAATCATATAATCACAATTTTTTCGCCGTGGTAATCACGTACTAGTAATCAAAAATACATTCTGCGCTGGCATAGCTTGTGATCAGATCTTGGTAATCAAAAATGCCAAAATTGATGCTTTGTAATCATATAATCATTAAATATTTTGGGGATGTAATCAGATAACCTTAAAATAATAGGCCTGGTAATCACATATTCAAAAACCCTATGCAGAGGCTCAGTTGGCGCCTTCGCCTTCAACTACAAGATAAATAATGTAATTTTTCTATGTAATTATTTTATACAATGTTAATACTGTTCCTTTTGAAATTTTGCATAGTAAAGAAACCTAGGATATTCTATTTTGAGGTGATTGTAGGTGATTAAAGTCATACACTGGCAACTTCCTTTCATTTAAACTCCAATTGGTGTAAAGAAGGCTTTTCGTTGATAGAAGTGATTAAACATAATACACAATACTAAATATTTGTTTCTACATTCAAAAATTTACTTACGAATTTCAACAACTGAAAAAAAGAAACAAATAATATGGTTAGTGAATTGTATACGAGGTTATGAATGGACACAATCAACCAATTAAAATAAACAAAATATATAAATAAAACACATCTACTACAACAATATGCACTCAGTAATAGCCAAAACATTATCGCAACATCAGCTCTGCCCACAATATACATTGTACATCTTTTTGTTACGGAAACAAATGGATGTCGGAAATGGGTTGGGTTGGATCGTTGGCGTCTATCCTCACTTTCAGCAGTTTTTTTCGCTGTATCATGACTGATAGCCTTAATTTTGGAGAAATTATCCAGCTATCCAACCTTCTCAACACAGGCAAATCTGCCACATATTACACTCGTATGATAGTATATTCATAGGAAAATCTGGTGCAGTTCTCATGAACATCATATGAGGTTTAAATCATATGATACTGACATGCCACCTATTATATGAATTTCATATGAAATGGATCACACGGTTTTCATATGAAACAAAAGTCATATGATTGTGTATGATCCACATATGAAGTGACCTTCATATGATTTTTATGATTTGCATATGAAATTCATATGATACTTATATGGTACCCTTTTTGTGTGATTCTCATATGAAATTAGTCATATGAAACCATATGTGGCATATTTGCCTGTGTAGGTGTCTGGAAACATTTACACATGAAGTGGAGCGAACGGCAGCAGTGTTATGCTTGTGGTGATGAATTGGCAAGGAACCTTAACCATTCGGCCACCCAAGCCCCCTGTCAGTAATGAAACCTGTGGATATGTTTGAAACTGTAATTAAAAATGAATGTCATTAAAAGGTTTATACACTTTCTTTTGTAATTACATGTCAAGACAATTGTCATTTCAAAACAATGGGAATTATACCCATCAATACCATGTAAGAAGCCAAAATTACTAACAAGAAAAAACAATAGACAAAAACAATCCGATGGAAACATCGTGATTTAACTCCTTTAACGTTATTCTGGTCTTTCCCTTCTATTTTAATATTCTTGGCAAACCGAATTTAACAAATAAAATATTACGCTATGAAAATTCTAATATCTTAAGCTAACAATAGACAGTGCACTGCGAATTTTCAGCAACTGTCCATGTCAATCGACATCTGAAATTTTTTCTGTCATTCCGATGAACAACTGCCGATGATTAGATCTACATGTATTTCTGTTTGTTTTGTGCTACGTTACGCAGTACATATTTACTTAGAATTAATAATGCGTGTTAAAAATGTTAGTTAATTAACAGTTTCTTCGATTTTTTATCTGATGTTGATGAGTCACCAGCAAACAGTATTTTTTTATATCTTTCGACAAATATATATTGCAAATTCTCACAAAATGTTCTTAAAACAAGGGCAGACATTCAGGACATATGTATGAACGGTAAAAAACGTAAATAACTGTGTTAAGTTAAGGATAACATTGTTTAACAAGACTAGTCTAGACAAATTTAAGACTAACTGGTGAACATCTCGCATTTCAACAAGAAAAACCACACGAATAAACACTTGTTTTCGATTTGCAAATATTGATATCACTGACATATTTGTCATTTTTTAATGTTTTAGATGATTCCGGTTATTTTCCACTTAGCGTTAAAATTAGAACTTACAACAGCCTTTGATCGAAAGTGGGCTTTGGTTTAACCAGAACACTTGAGAATAGAGAGATATTGTAATGTAAGAGAACACCTTAAAGATCTTTTATCAAATAAACTGCGTCAATAAATACATAAGAGGTAAAATTGCATATTGTTGACCCATTTTAACTCCCACATATCGGGAGATATGAAACGAATTAGACAAAATTTGATTTACTGCGCTCATTTTGGATTGAAATTTCATGTATATTTGCAAAGTTTAACAGCTACATTGTCTTTTCCTTCTCCATGTAATAGTGTTGAAATTTTGCGAACGCATACATGTACCAGGGCGAAAGCGGGTATTTTCCTGTATAGTGGCGTGCAGAGCTGAATAACCGGGGTAGGATACAACTTTAGGTTCACTGAATAAGTAAAATGTTTGCTATTAAAGTAGAAAAGTACAGAAATACCTACATTTTTGTGTTTTATAAGATATGGTTATATATTTTTTTTTTTTTTACAATTCCCCAAAACCAAACATTTTATATAAAAAAAAACAGTAAAAGGAAGATAATATAAATAGACCTATTTACGCCATGGCGGATTTGCAGGAAATTTTCCAAAAAACTGGATTTTTGGTTACACTTGAATAAAACTATATAGGGATTACAGTTGTTCTCTGAAATGAAACAACAGTCAATTTGCATAAATAATTGAGGAAATTGTCCCTGATCAATAAAAGATTGTTTTGCTTGTTCACTTTCATGATAGAGCTAGTGAATTCGCAGATAACACGATTTTAAAATATCCTTCCCTTTGCTCAACATTGGCAATTGGTCATTTTGTCCCCAGAAGAACTTATATAATAAAAAAATCTTTTCCGGAATGGACCAAGTGTAAACTGAAAAAGAGGTCTTTTCAGTAATATATAAATATGCACGGCATCACAATTAAAATATTTATAAAGTTATATCCAACCCCACCCCACCACAGGACCACACCCGGAGGCGTGAAAAGAGCGTCACGGATAACGGGACACAGAAAATCAAAGGATGAAAATGACAGGTAGCAGTTTCGCGTCCTATGTAAACAAGAACGCTTCTACAACAAATGGTCTTGAGGTTAAATATAGGTTAAACACCTGTGAATCTTCAAAAATTTTATGGATTCCACTTTTTTCATCAAACAACCACATATCATAAAAATTAAATGTTAGAGACTGAAGATATTTATGTAATTTCACTGAAAACATTAAGAATAAAGATCACTGTTTTGAGGTCAAGCGCATCAATGTATTTTATTTTTATAAAATGCAATCTCTGCAAATTTTAATTCAACATTTTCAAATTACGTGATAACTCAACATATATATTCTTGTTCTTAATTCCATGAAAATTCCATAAAAAACCTATACATTTTATTATAATAATCAAAGACGACTTCTAGACAATTTACACTCGAGATGAAAGAGTTTTATTGCACGACAGGGTCATCTTAGATGACACATGTAGTGTTCCAGCAATAAACTGTCCGTTATGATCATAAAACCATACAAAAAATACTAATAAAGGATATACCTATATCTTCTGTTACGAGACGAACATTAATTGCTCAATACCATATATTTCTTGTCATATAAGAATTTATGATTTCAATAAAAATTACAAATGGTTGACCGTGTTGGTTTATGCTTCTAACTTTACGTTTAGGGATCCATGAATATCCGGTGCTTATGTACTAAGCAACGAGATTATTAAAATGGATACATCATTATCGTAAAATCATTTCGAAGCTAGACCGTTGAGAAAAAATGGCTCTCAAATCTAATATCAGTTTGAAAACTTGTATAATTAAGTAGACATCAGTCAAATCGACGAAACAAAATATAAACTAATACATGAAAGGGAAATTGATAAATCATGGCCTATGAGCGATTTTGAATTTCAAAATAATTAAATATACTGTTCAAATGTGGGTTAAAAATGGGATGGGATCTTATTTTTAGATATTTAAAGACTTATTGCACGGATCGATCTCCATACAAAATTTCAGATCTAAATTTGCACTTTTCAGTAAAACATCGAAATTGTCAAATTGTTCTATTGAGTAGCATACTAAATTTTATCCTTTTACAAAAATGACGAAAAAGAAAAAAGTGTCTAATTTCGGAATATTGCACAAAATACAAATGTCTACAAAAAATATCCATTTCTAAACAAATTATATTAATCAACACATATATTTATCATAATCATTCATTCCGCCCTTGAATATATTGATCACATCACAATAATTAATCGTTTTACAAGACTAGAAACATATATAAGCAATGTCCTGAAGGCGGGAAATCTATTAGAATCGTGTAGTTGTTGTAAACATCAAAGCTATTAAGTCACAATACCATGAATTTGATATATGACAACAAGAATGTTGTTGTCTGTCAAAATAATATAGACATGTGCCACAAAGAACATGTTAGTACCGTTATCTAAAATGAAAAATGTATGCTTATGCATGTTCCCTTGATGGCTTGTTACATCACTAAATGTACCGTTTCACTGTTGAAGGTATAATCAATTTGTTTATTTATTGTTTCCGACTGACCAAAAATAAACAATATAAACATTTTTGTATAGAAATAAGCTAAATATAGAACTATGTACAAATTCTTGTATAGAAATACGCCAAATACAGTAATTTTTGCGTATCACTGTTTTAAGCAACTGCTTAAAGGCTTAATTATATTCGTTCTCCATACAAAAGATTGCTATCAACATCAGACGGTATTTTGAGCGCGGTTTTACGTTGTATCTTCAATTATTTTTGGTTTAAATTAGAAATAGAAAATAATAATAAAACGTAGTTACCTTTCTTTGGCGGTTCATGGAAAAATGGCATGTCTGCAAAACACAAGATATTTTATCAAAAATATGAATAACAGTGTTGACACGTTTGAGATTAAAGTAGATATCGCCATATTAAACAATACTAAAGCAAGAATAGAACGAATAATCGTACCCCGCCATATTTTCTTTCTTTTTTGGCGGGATCCTACAAATCAAACAAAAGAATTCGATCTTAACGGCCTAAAGACAATCCCTTTCAATGAAGAGATGCCTTTTCAAATTAATTTAATTTTCAGTAATTGTAAAATTAAAAATAATATTGTTAATGTATAGTAACGACTGGCGCTAACTGAACAATATATTATACTCCTACGAAAAAGCTGCATTAAGACGAGGTGCTCCAAAAAGTAATCATTTCCAGGTCTTCACCCATGTTGGTGAGTCTCACAGTAAATGACAACAGCTGGAAAATCGGAATTTAAGAATGACGTCAATTTACCTGATTCTGGTAATCAGTTAAACAGGAAAGGGATGAAACATTATTCATGGACGAAAATAGGGGTCCAGACCTGTGCCTCTCAGATTTTCGGGTCACTTTTGTAACCTTCCTTGCGCCGCGGGATCACTTTTAAGGTCGTAGTTCGGATTATAAGCGAACTCGAATTCTTGAGTGGTGAGAATCATCTTTTTAAAATTTTTGAAATTGTTGATATGTGGATGTTTTTCTTGCAAAACTGGTGGTTTTTTTTTTGTTTGTTTTTTTTTTTTTTTTTTGAAGCCCAAAAATTACAATTTGAAACGCGTCAATTTTAAATTAACCTCAACATTACAATGCAAATTTATTAATTATGAATCATACATCTGTTTTAGATATCAATTCAACTAACGGTAAATTCCCAACAATTTTGATTTAAAAAAATATTAATATGGAATTGTAACTTTTTGTGTTTATAAGCATGTTTCATGTTAACCATTTTTCAAGGAAATTAAATACTTTTTTTTATTTTTGATAAGAAGTTAATATAATGAAACCATGACATGATTGAAAATGTATGATGATAATCAAATGTTGTTAGAAAGTATTTAAAAGAATTATTCACAGATTTTTATCATTGAAAAGAGGATTTAAAGGAAGTCGAATGGTAAAAAAAATATGTACTTCTTATTTCTTGATCTGAATATTGTCTCGCGAAGGTGTAGACGTGATGACAAAAATTTTGCTTTCGTTCCATAAAATCTATCGATGATCGGTTATTTGCTTTTGTTTATAAAATAACATATTCATTTGAACATATTGATATGTATCAAAGAAACTATCGTCTGAAAATCACGGATGTAAAGTACCCAGAGGTGGATTTGGAGGGGGAGACCTCCCTCTGATTTTTGGTAAATAAAGGTGTTTTGTTTCTTTGCATATTAAAGTTTTTTTGTGTATGTGTGTTCTCCTTAATTTTGGCAAAGGTAGGGGTTTTTATTGCTTGTCAAAATAATTTTGCTCCCCCATCCTTTTAGCAGAAATTCCTGGATCCAACACTGGTGCCACTTTTGCCAAGAAGCTGTCGATGTTCAGACAATAATTTTGAAAATCTTGAGATCTTGTAAAGCATCTGTTGATACCACACTTAAAACAGTGACCGAGGAAAGATCGCAAGGCATATGCAAACTTTTTTATGTCACCTTTAGTTTATTCTCGTAATATAAACATTTATCTTGTATATTTTGGTAAAGAGATTATTCATTTTTGATTCATTAAATTACCATATGAACATGAAGTTTGATTTTAAATTTTTAATTTCCCTTGTTTTCAAATGCATCAAATCAATAAAAATGCATGTAATACAGAAAAGTGCATGTCATAAATCATAACTTTTGACAGTTAAAAATGAAGAATTTGCGTGTAACTAGCTTTTCCCGTGATGACATATTCATATATTTATATTAATATTCAGGCTATTTCCCGGTTTATGATTTCATTAAACTGATTATACATATTTTTATGTTAGTAAACGTTTCACGTTTTTTCTTCTTTTTTTTTTATTTTTTGCTTTTGTTTTGTTTTGTTTTATTTTTTTCATTTTTTTTATCAGTCTAGGAGAAAACTGTCCTTGGATAACATATTTTTTTTCACGTGTTTTCGGAACTGGTTCATTGAACGACGTAACTTGTGTTGTTTCCGTATTCTTGTAAAATATTATTTTTTCTTAATGGAATTGACAGACTGACGTTTAGGTGGGTGTCATATTTATATATAAAATATGAATCATAAACTTTTCTTTGATGTTTGGCTAAATGTTTATCGCTATTGTGACACAAAAATTACATCATTAATGCAAAAATATTTATTTATTTTTATTGTTTATATCTTCCTTCAAACTGTATATTTCAGATCTAGTTTTAAGGATCGTAATGTGGGTCATTGTATCACACCTTTTTTAAAATCATATTTATTAAAATTATTATTGTACTAGAGGTATGAATTTAGAATCTCTATGAAGATCAGGATTATAGTTTTAGATCTTCTACATGTATTAAGATCAGGATTATCATAACATCATTATATGTATTTTAACCAATTACCCCATCCAGTCTTCATTAATGTCTCATATTTTGTATATACGTTTTAAAATTTCCATAAATTTCTTAAAACACTACAGGAGACCCGTAAATGACCTTTGTTCTTTTGTTTTTTCTTTCGGGGCGGGGGGATTACCCGTTTAACCAATCTCCATTACTAAAGCATGGACGAAAATTTAGTTTTATAAATAATATTTTTTACTTTCTACATTACTCAAAAAATTTCACAAGATACCAAACTTAATTCGATGTATATTCGACTAATTATGTCTGATCAGTGGTGTTGGAAGCCAGATGTTTGGAACACCGAAGAAATGATGAGCAGCAAAAATTAACAATATCATACGAAAGCAAGGCTTTTTTTTTTTTTTTTTTTTTTTTTTTTTTTGTGAAAAAGACTCGTTTAGTGTGAAAGCGTTTTTGCATTTAATCTCTCACTCTGAAAACGATATTTTAGTGTCTTTATGTTTTAACAAGAAATAATAGTGAGATACATATGTAGCATACGATGTTTTCGGAACTTACAGTAGTTAAAATATAAAAACATCAGGGATTACAGTCTAAATAATGAAACAATCTGCATCTTCTTAAGTCAAGGATTTCGAGTACATACTGCTCCTCTCAAGTAATTTATATATTCCGTTAATATTTCGCCAGTTTTCATTACGAAATTCTATGATCTATAAAGACGAATTTTTCCTTACAATCGTTGATATTCTTAAACTCTTTTTAGTTTTCTGAAATCTACTAAAAATTAAACATTTCTTCAGACACATTTTCAAATACAGAACGTACTAATTTAGTGCCATGTTTCGTGATCATTAGCAATCGTTATCGGACATTGGGACCCAAACTGGATATTTGCGGAAACTGGCGAAGAATGATTAAAATCTGCCAGTGGCTGCTGGGAACCAACGTTGAGTCAGAAACCCTTCAATTATGTAGATTGACAACCTCGATTATCATTATTTTGACAGTTTACAAAACTGCTTTCGTTCAACTCGATTTGAGAAAATTAAAATATTGCTCTGGACCGAATTGTCTTTTAATAGGATATTTCAGATGTATGGCTGACTATTACACATTTAAAAAGAGCAACATTTCAAGGCCGGATGGGGAATTAATATTCAATATTATTATGAACATAACACTGATTAATGTAGAACATCGTGTTATGCAAAACAAACCGCATATTGAGGCTTCTGAAAATTTGACAAATCATTAATACCAAAG
>JAOXYI010193102.1:0-11204 GCA_028566495.1 Lithophaga antillarum | reverse complement strand
TATGGCAATTTTGACGTCACAGTAAACTTTGTCTATGACGTTTCGCCTGGGGGCAAATAAAAGACTAACCTTGAAAAGGTTTATTATTTAGAATATTTCTTTTGTCAAACAATCTGGGAACTGATGTAAAACGTCAAGAATATTTCGGATAAATGCATTTAATCCATCACTTTCCGTCAAAAATGCGTTCAAGTGGAAAATGTATAAAGATCAAGATTACGAAAAGTAAAATTCTAAAGAATTAGCTGATTTCAGACATTGTTTGGCATGTGTATAGAAGGTAATAGTAAGGAAAAAGTATTAATTTATCTAGCTTTAATCGCCCTTCGAAAACAGTAACGTAAAACTCTGGTGTGAATCACACCAGCTTGCTCCATTACAGCATAGTATGGGATCGTGTTCTAACTCTTTCTGAGACAAGTCGTGGAAAGGGTTAGATTATTCGAACTACTGTCGCCTCACGAGTACATTTCCTTGATTGGTTCAGGTTAACTTAGGGTCGACATGCAAGGTTAAATCAGGCAGAAAACTAATTGAAACAAATTATCTCCCTTGTAGAATTTCTTCTGCATTAACGGTAACAATGCAGAAGAAATCGTTGTTAAAGTTTGTCAGAGAGATCCGTAAAATATCATTTGTCTAAAGATTTTCGAAATAAACTGTACATAATCGAGAAACCAAATCTCTATTTCATCGACATGCGTACTCTGTTTTAAGTCAAATGTTCATTTTAGGATTAAAAAGTAAACATATTGTCTTCAACTTGCATTTTTGGTCGTTCGGATTATATTTTTGAAAAATTGTTTTGACTTTTAAGCGGGTTGTTCGGAAAAAAGGTTATTTGAATTACTTGGTATTATTCTGAAGATTCTTTAAAACACTCTCAGATTAATCGGAAATGGTGCTTTCTTTTGTCACAGTATTATATTATATTCTTGATCATTTTATTTGATTTTTTTATACCAAGGGAAATAATCACAACAACTTTAGGCCTGTTTGATCTGTATATTTATACATGTCTTAATGACTTCTTTTTCAGTGAATTGTTAACAGTGTGACTATCGGCTTATATGTGCTATCTTTTGTAATTTTATAAGTTATAACATATCGGTAAATGTAAAACTATGATGATTCTACTGATTATCAATTCTGTCAGTTTATATAGTCTATCGGTTCAAATCAAACGCACCTAAATAGAATGTAGACGTGGTCAAGTTTCGGAATTTTTTATTTGTATGTTGAAATGTTGTTCTAAAATGACAAAATGCTAGTGTTGTAGATTGAAGTTTCTACTGTTTTACCAATTAATTTTGCATTCATTTATCATGGTGCTTCTATTTCTCACAGTATTTCTTGAGACCACTGTCTACCCCGAATGGTGCGTAATTTTTAAAGAACAAAACATCGAACGAACTTATTTTTAGTAAATTTTATCATTTTAGTTTAAAATTTAATTAGTCGGTTGAATAAATGTCGCCAAAAAAATTGATAATATACTTTTTGAGTACTTGACAACAAAAGTAAGTAAAAAAATTGACTTTTCTTATCTCTTTTAATTGGAGAGTCGAATTCTTTTGTTATTGTTTGACCTATTTTCTGACTGAAATCAGTCCTGTCATCCATGCTCTAGGGACCACACCGTAATTGCGTTGGATCGATGTTAAGCCACTTTCAGCAATTTTTCAGCTATATCGTGGAGTCCTGTTTTTATTTGGGTGAGGAAGCCGGAGTACCCGATGAGGACCTCAACCTTCGGCAGGAAAATTATCATTGTCAATTAAAGTTGGCGTCAAGTATGTCTTGTTCCCATCCAGGCTCGAACTCACAATACACAAATTGCACATTTATCCGCCATTACACAATATTACACAATTTCGCGGAAAATTTTTCTACATCACGAAAGAAAAGTTTGACGTCATAATCGCAATCGATTGTTCTCATGACGTCGTTCAGGGTCAATTGTTAGGTCATTCGACAGAAAACTGAAATGTGCAATCCGTGTATACACCAATTTCCTATTACCAGGTATTTGAACATAAGCGGCCTGTGTCAAAGGTCAACCGGCGCAGATTCTTGATCGTAAGCGGCCATTGTTTATGCATCTCTATGCAACCGCCCGCATCACTAGCTTTTATCGACTTCTATCGCATTTTCTACAACTTTTACATTTTTTATCGATCTTTTTATTATTTATTATGGATCCTGGAGATCAACTTTCCACTTTAGAAGAATTTAAAAGCTGGAGAACAGAGAATTTAAGGAGGTTTTTAACGATGAGAGGTTTAAGTAAAGAGGGGAACAAAGACGAGTTGGCAGCTCTCTGTTTTTCAGCTTGCAAGTTGGGTATGCCGGTTATACCCTCCCAGAATGAAGTATTGCTGGACAATAAGAATGCTTATGATAAGATTTTATCATCAGTAAACATTCCAGATCCCCTGAAGTTACATGATGGCTGGTTAGAAGAGAAAGCTGGTATTTCTAAATGGCCCTCTACCTTTTTATCAGATATTACCAGTTTTTTACTTGACCATGGAGATGTTTCCTCTGTAAGCCAGGTGCTGAAAGATTATAAAGTTGGAAAGGCTTATGAGTATTTTACATGTGGCTGGCTCCAAGAAGTTTTTTACCATCCAATTGCTTCTCAACATGATCTTTGTATTCTGAGAGCCAAATGTTGCCCTTCACAGAGGCTGAAGAATGAGAGCCATGATGTATGGGCCTGTATTCAGAAGGCTGATGGTGCAGTTATGACAGCATACTGTTCTTGTACAGCAGGGTAAGCTTGGAAGACAACTAGATATTTAAATTACCAGTCTTATCAATATTTTAGACTGGAATATTTACTGGTCCAAACACATATATATGTACATGATTTGTGAGTGTAAGTTGTAGTTTTGTTCCAAATCTTATGGGCGTAACTGAAAATCTGGACCAGTGCTAATTTCGAAGACTGATTTATATCAATGTTATATCATTTTTATAGGGATTCAATTCATGTGATTTTTTTTCGAATTAAGTGTAGGCATATAAAAATATAAACTAAAAATAAAGCCTTCAAAAATTGAATGTTATGATGGGTGGTGAGTGTTGTACGAGTTTATGATAAACAAGAGCCATCGGGACGACAGCATGCTCCCTGACTGTGCAGTGGACACTCACTAGTTGCAAAAGTTTTCTCAATTCCATGCTAGGGGCCTAGAAAAAAAAGTTGTTTGGTTCAAGTAACCCTACTCTACCTATTTTTTAGGGCATACCCTAACTTTTTTTATAAGCATTCTTTGACAAGCACTGTTAAAGTCAAAATATCTGCCTTATACAACCCATGTAAAAAAAAAATTTTTTTAAATTTAAAAAAAAAACCCTACCTACCCTACCAATATTTTCCCAGCATGTTACCCAAACCAAACAATTTTTTTTCTCTAGGCCTAATATCTATACAAGTTAATTCAGTCACAATGTTCAATATAATGACTTTATTTCAGTAAGGTTAACAAAAACAGGTCACAGTCAGATCAAAATGACCAAATTCTGGCTTGAATCAGCAATTGAATTATGAATGCTATGTCACAACCCTATATTTAAAAAAAAAAAACGCTTGCTACCTATTTCTGTGAATTTTTCACATTTTCTAGGGGTATACATATAACTAAGACATGGGAAAAGAAAAAATTACAGTGATATTTAACCAAAAAAAGAAAACAAAAAACAAAACAAAAAAAAATCTTTATTAGAAATACAAAAACAATACTATATTACCGTCTGAAAGACATCTGAATATCTTCTTTCAGAAATAATACAAGCATGAATTAAAATGAAAATTGAAGTACAGTGCTGGAAATTTATGAGTGCAGGGATGGACTGGCTGCGGTGAACCCGGTCTTAGTGTTGGAAGATTCCGACATAACTCAAATAAAGTTTCAGTACAAATAAACAGTCACTGCACATACAAGAAATAATATTTATACCCCTAGGAATGACCCCGCGAACGAAGTTCAGAGAGGTATATAGGAATCACTCTGTCTATGCAAATCATGTCTGACTCAGAACTTTTGAATGCCTCATTGGATTTCAATCATACTTCACACAATTGTTGCCCATGGTCCAAGGGTGTGTCATGAGCTTGACCCAAGGTCATATCTATAATGTCAAGGTCACAGCAATTAGATATATGAAAATCATGTCTGGGCTAGAACTTTGTAATCCCTCTTTGGATTTGCATCAAACTTCACACAATTGTTGCCCATGGCCCAAGGGTGTGTCACGACCTTGACCCAATGTCATATGTATAAGGTCAAGGTCACAGCAATTAGATATATGAAAATCATGTCCGGGCTATAACTCTGTAATGCTACTTTGGATTTGAATCAAACTTTGCACAATTGTTGCCCATGGTCCAAGGGTGTGTCATGACCTTGACCCAATGTCATATCTATAAGGTCAAGGTCACAGCAATTAGATATATGAAAATCTTTTCCGAACTGTAACTTTGTAATGCCGAGTTGGATTTGAATCAAACTTCACACAATTGTTGCCCATGGCCAGGGGTGTGTCACGACCTTGATCCAAGGTCATGTCTATAAGGTCAAGGTCACAGCAATTAGATATATAATAATGTGCGCATCACAATTTTGTTATGCTGGCTTGGTTTTGAATCATACTTGCCACAATTGTTGCCCATGCCAAGAGTGTGTCATGACCTTGACCCTGGTCATATTTATAAGGTCAAGGTCAAAGCAATAAGATATATGAAAATCAGGTCCTAGCTGTAATTTTTAATGCCGCTTTGGATTTGCACGAAACTTAACACAGTTGTTGCCCATGGCCTAAGGGTATGTCATGACCTTGACTCAGGCCATATCTATGTCAACATCACAGCATTTAGATATATGAAAAACTTGTCCGGGCGATAATTTTGTAATGCCCTGTTGGATTTGAATCATACTTCATACAATTGTTGCTCATGGGTCAACGGTGTGTCATGACCTTGACCTTAGGTCATATCTATAAGGTCACGGTCACAGCAATTAGATATATGAAAAACTTGTCAGGGCTGTAACTTTGTAAAGCCGTGTGGGATTTGAATCAAACTTCACTCATTTATTGCCCATGGGTCAAGGATGTGTCATGATCTTGACCCAATATCATTTCTGTAAGTCAAGGTCACAGCAAGTAGATATATGAAAATCATGTATTTGAATCAAACTTCACACAATTACTGAACTTGGCTACAGCATATGTCGTTACTTTGAACCAAGGTCATATCTTAAAGGTAAAGGTTAAAACAGGCAATAATTTATTCAATGGTCGGAAACATTAAGTACATGTTGGGTGGTATTAGTCCAGCTTGGCGGACAGTTCTTGTTTAAAACAATTTATATTGTATTAACGAATGATTAGTATTCAGTAAATGATAAAACAGACATATTATTTTAACATATACCGTATATGAATTAAAATAAAAAATTTCTCCTCGAAATATGAATTAAAGTATTTTCATCGTTCCTGGTTAAAGCAGTTTAAAGTGAATTAAATAATTATCTCAAACTAAGAATTTATTATAAGTATTTTTCCTTAGCTTGACAAGTAATGGCAAATAAAAGAACTCTTTAGAACAGCAATTTTTTACTTGATCTAAGTAAAGAGAAATTACTTAGTAATATTTCAAAATTACGAAATCGTAGTTTCGTTTCATTTGAAATATGAAATGTGTTATGTTGAAAAATAACCTAAATGCCAAAGATATTTCTTAAATATGATTTTAAAACTGATATGTTTACTTTTTGAGAACTAGAAATTTTATATCTGTTACCATGTATAAGTAGTACATGACTGTATTGGTTATTTGATGTTTACTTAATTCCCTCAACCTTTCTCGGTCTTATTTTTTTCACTTTGAAATAATTTACAAATTACAAGTATGGGTGAAATATAAACAAATAAATATTAAAAAATATATAAATTTATAAAAATAAATAAATAAAAATAAGTCAGATTCTTGGTTATGGCCGCATATTTGTTCTGATACGCATACTGGTCTGATCCCGATCATATGTATCCATATTTGTGCTTCAAATCAACTTTTATCTGCCATAAACAATCAAATAAATTCTATTCTTGGTTATAACACCATATTTAAAGTTTGATTTGGACATTGGTCAGTCAGGTATAATCACATAAGTCACATTCTTGGTTGCGATCCAGTATTTGAGCTTTGATTGGGACATCGGCCAGTCACGTACAATCAAATAAGTCATATTCGTGGTGGTGGTCCAATATTTCATTATTGATAGGGACATAGGCTTGTCATGTACAATCAAATAAGTCCCATTCTCGTTTGCGGTCCCATATTTAAGCTTTAATAGGAACACCAGCTTGTCATGTACAATCAGATAAGTTCCAGTCTTGGTTATGGTCCCAAATTTGAGCTTTGCTAAAAACACCTGTCACGTGCAATCAAATACGTCCTGTTCTTGGTTGTGTGTCCCATATTTAAGCTTTCACTGGGGGATATCCACCTATCACATACAGTGGATTATGTCACACTCTTGGTTTTCGGTCTTGTATTTTAGCTTTGCTAGGGACATCGGCCTTCCATGTATAATCAAATAAGGCGAATTCTTGCTTGTGGTCCCACATTTGACCTTTGATAGTGGCGTTGGCCTCTCATGTACAATCACATTAGTAACATTCTTGTACGAAGTCATATATCTGAGCTTTGATAGAGATTTCTGCTAATCTTGCACAATCAAATTAAGTCGCGTTCTTGGTTGCTCTCTCAAATTTCAAATTTGATAGAGGCATGGGCCTTTTATGTACAGTAAAAAAAAAATCACATTATTGACTGCAATTTTATTTCGGCTTTAATAGGGACATAGGCCTGTCATGTACAATCGAGTAAGTCACATTTTTGGTTGTGGTCCTACATTTGAGCTTTGATAGGGGCATCGGCCATTCATGTACAATAAAATAAGTCACATTCGTAGTTGTGATTTTATTTCAGCTTTAATAGGGACATAGGCCTGTCACGTACAATCAAATTAGCCACATTCTTACTTGCGGTCCTGTACTTGAGCTTAGATAGGGGCTTCGGCTTGCCATTTACAATAAGATAAGTCACATTCTTGCTTGAGGTCCATCATTTAAGCTTGAATACGAGCATCGGCCTGTTACGAAGAATTAAATAACTCACATTCTTGGTTGCGGTCCCACATTTGCATTGATAGTGGCATGGATCTGTCGTGTGCAATTAAGTTAGTCACATTCTTGTCTGCAGTCCCATATTTAGACTCTGTCAATTACAATCAAATAAGTCGCATTCTTGGTTGCTCTCCCAAATTTCAACTTTGATAGAGGTATGGGCCTTTCCTGTACAGTAAAATAAATCACATTCTTGGCTGCGATTTTATTTCGGCTTTAATAGGGACATAGACCTGTCATGTACAATCAAGAAAGTCACATTTTTGGTTGTGGTCCTACATTTGAGCTTTGATAGGGGCATCAGCCATTCATGTACAATAAAAAAGTCACATTCGTAGTTCCGATTTTATTTCAGCTTTAATAGGGACATAGACCTGTCACGTACAATCAAGTTAGCCACATTCTTACTTGCGGTCCTGTACTTGAGCTTGGATAGGGGCTTCGGCGTGCCATTTACAATAAAATAAGTCACATTCTTGCTTGAGGTCCAACATTTAAGCTTTAATATGGGCATCGGCCTGTTACGAACAATTAAATAACTCATATTCTTGGTTGCGGTCCCACATTTGCCTTGATAGTGGCATTGGTCTGTCGTGTGCAATTAAGTTAGTCACATTCTTGTCTGCAGTCCCATATTTGGACTCTGTCAATTACAATTAAATAAGTTACATTTTTGGTTGCGTTCCCATATTTCAGCTTTATATAGGGACATCGGCCAGTCATGTACATAAAATAAGTCATATTCTTGGTTGCGGTCCCATTTTTTAGCTTTGATAGATGTATCCATGTACAATCAATTAAGTAATATTTTTGGTTGCAATCCTATACCTGAACTTTGGTAGGGGCATCGGCCTGCCACTTACAATAAAATAAGTCACATTCTTGCTTTCGGTCTCACATTTAAGCTTTAATAGGGGTATCGGACTGTCATGTATAATAAAAAAAAATCCACATTCTGGATTTCGATCTCATATTTGAGCTTTGATAATGGCATTGGCTTGTCATGTACAATCAAATTAATGAAGTTCTTGGTTGCGGTTGCATACTTTAGCTTCGAAATTGACAGAAGTCTGTCATATTCAATAAAATAAATCATATTCTTGGTTGTGGTTACGTTCCATATCTATTCTTTGAGAGGGCCATAGGACCGTCATAAACAATCGTTGGTGACAGTTCCATAATTGTGAAATGTATGGACAGTGTCTTATTATAAACAAGTTAACATAGAATACTAATTTCTGCTTTTCTTGGAAGCCTTTATTTGGTTCCAAATTTTTAAATTAATTTTAAAAATACAAAGCCCGAAGCATGTAATTTTAAATCATATTCACATAAATAGTGAGGTCAATAATTAGGCCAAATGTGAAATTTACGTTAAGGTACCCTAAATTTTCAACCCCTGGAGCAGTGAAATAACGCACAATTTTAACAGTCGTCACCACGTCTGAAGAAGGGACATGTAGCCGAATAGATAGAATACCAAATAATCAATATGGTAAAAATTATCTTCAACGAAGACAGGGCGCAAAATAAAGTCTTTATCGCAACCCATCATTATTCTGTATGCCAGAAATGCCAGAAGGTACTACGAAATCCTTAGAGTGCGTTATGCGTTGTACAGAAGTTAGAGTATGACAAGAGCTCATTTTGGTCAAATCTCCACAAATACGTGTTTCGAATTATTTTCTTCTTAATTGTTAATAATTTCGTGTTGCATCAATGAAAAATATCGCCAATTCTCCAAAAACAGCAAATACGATTTTAACTACTAACTTATCTTGGTTACTGAGTTTCATGAATTCGATTTGATTTGAAGATAAAAAGGACTCATTTATATTTAAAATATTCCTGAGTTCTTTTTTATATATTCGCAGGACCACAAACGTCAGAAACTGGACCTCTTCAAAGGAATTTAGAGATGTACAGAGGGAATTTATTTCCGCATTGACCTTCAAATACTGCAGACTATATACTTTCAGTAACATGTCTACAAAATTTACCAACAATGGTACTTGAGATAGGTGGTTCTTAGTGTTACTCATCCAAACCTGTTGGATATACTTGATTTTTCGACAGTGCTTTTCGGATAGCGCCGATGTACATATGTAGCTTAGTGTGAAGAGATTATTGATCCAATAAGACTCCGATTCATCTTTAATGTTTCATCTGAAATTCATCTTTCAGAAATATATATGAAATATATAAATTGTATAAAACAGTATATCTGTAATAATAGTACAACTGAAATATAAATAAATATAAAGTTACCTAGATAGAACTTATAACTTAGCGTGGTTGCTGTTTAACATAAAGTTGAAATTTATAAATTATGTATTGTTTATTTTGAAATTAAAAAGCATTATATTTCATTTTAGGAGTTAGTATAAGAAATATCAGTACCAACTCTCCATGCATATTTTAAATACATATAAAGTCACTGAGTTAGGCCAGTTAGATTTTGTTTGTGTTTCACATCGCCGCCCTTCTCAAAATGGCGTACTGCCTGGTTTTTTTTTATTGCTAAAGCCAAGAAAATCAACAGACGTTAAGATTTTGACAAATTTTAATTTTTAACTTCTTTTTTTTTGCCAGAATATTTAGTAGTACTTTATAAAGAAATGGCCATAAAATATACATTTTAACTGGCCTCATAGAATCGACGTACAAATAGTTTATTGGTTCGACGACTGCCATAACCGTGACATAAGTGTACACATCATGTTCAAGTCTTTTTATGGAAAAAACAATCAGTAGATCGTCTTTGATATCCCCCGAATCAGCTATAGCAAAAATTAGCTTGAACCTTAATATACCCCAACCAAAAAGGTAGTTAAAATAGTCCAAATTCTTCCAGACTTCTTTCCATACGAACCTTGTTAAAGTCAATGATAACGAGTTCAGCAGGGAAAACGCAAGTTCTCTATGACATTTTTTAATACATAATCTAATTAAAATCATGTTTCCTAAACAAAGGTGTAGTTATTCACCAGGTAGCCGCATAGTGTAATAGCATTTTTTGGTAGTACTTTTTTCTAGAAAAACGATATCTCAACAATGGCAAAATTTTGGTCAACTCACGGTGGAAATGATGTTGGCTATTAGCCTAAAATAACATATAATACTCCTTTTCATTCTAGAATGGTATCTTTGTTACACTTATGTTATATATTCTGAAATATAAATCCAATCAAAGAATTTTCGTAATTTTTTATAATAACAGACATTCATTTCATAATTGAATTCATACTGTTATTTACTTTAATATGGCAGTGTATAATTCATACATTATCGATACCATTGTAGATCTCTCTATATATTTTACTCAGTGTTATTATTTTTATATATAATAAGCTAATTTATCTATAAAATTTTACAGCTATGACTTTTGTAACAATTGTTCATACTCATATGTACATTAATTTTTTTTTTCATTTTAATCATGTCCGCCGCTTCTCAAATATATTTTGTACTTTCATTTTGCACCTGGGAAATGTTTATTTTTGAAGGACATCGCAAACTGTAATTGCAAAAAACCAAAACAATACAAAAATAAATGAATAAATAAAAACATTAAAAAAACAATAAAGAAGTGTCAAATCATTATAAACAAGACACACGGCATTGCCCTTGATTTCGCACGGAAGAAAACTAACAAGGAATTTATAAGACAACTTTCGTAGACATACTTGTTGTTGAAGTACTGAATTTTCGATCATACCTTTTTACCGCACCTGGCTGAAAGGTATATGAACTACTGCCATCACTTGCCGTCCGGTGTCATTCGTCGTTAGCTTTTCACTTTTTATTTTTTTCTTCAGAAAGCATTAAATCAATTTAGACTAGATGGTCCCTAGCTTGTTCCCTTTCAAAATTATATCCGATGACCTCGACTGCCAACCAAGATGGCCACTTTTACTAAAAATAGAAAATATGAAAGACTGCTTGGCCAATTTGATCAAACGGTGAAAGGGAAAATCACTGGATGGACATTTTTCAAAATTTTATCT
>JAOXYI010192993.1:0-11206 GCA_028566495.1 Lithophaga antillarum | reverse complement strand
GGCAGCTACTTTGAATGTCGGACTGGGATGAAAAACACAAACATTGTAAAGGACCATTCAATGACCATTCATGAACAGTTTTGGTTTAATCGTCTCAGTGGTTATCGAGAAGAATTTCTTCGCACACATATTTCACAAGGCCTATGTTAAATTAGTCCTACGTCGATTGCCATCTTAGATTTCAGATCGGAATAAACATAAAGTTTTATAAAGGGCTTCCAATGATCATTTACGAATCGTTTTGGTTTGGTTGTCTCAGTGATTTCAGAGAACATCGTTACATATATTTCCAATTGGCTCCTATGTTTCTCTTTGTTTTGCGGTGCTGGTCATCTTTTATCTTGGATCGCCATAAAACACAAATTTTGTAAAGGACCATCCAACGATCATTTATCAACACTTCTGGTTTAATTTCTCAGTTGCTCCAGAGAAGAAGATCTTTAACACTTTTTCCTATAGGGATGCTCTGGATCTCAGGTCGGCATAAAAACATAGACTTTGTAAAGGGCCATTATCAACATTTCTGGCTTAATTACCTCTGAGAACAATATCTTCAAATGTTTTTATCATAGGGTCTTGTTTAACTATGTTTGCGGTTGCGGCCATCTTGGACTTACGATTGACATGAAAAGACACTTTGTAGATAATTATCCCAGGATCATCTCTACACGGTAAAGGTTCCATTGGTCATGTGGTTTCTGACAAGATCGTTGAAATTTTAGAACTCATTATTGGCCCTTGCGGCAATGCTGAATTTCAAATCCGCACGAAAAAATATTTTGTAGAGATGTACCAAGAAACATTCCTGTCAGGCTTGCTTCCAGTCTGTTCAGTGGTTTCGGATAAAAAGATTGCAATGTGAAACACTAACGATGGACGCCAAGTGATGGCAATAGCTCACATGGTCCTTCGAACTAGATGAGCTGAAATTGTGAATTTGTGATCGAAATCAAGAATGCTTTATAATGGATTGCAATCCATGATCACGAATTCTGAAATGCCTTATAGCAAATTAAAATTCGAGATCTCGAATTCTGAAATTCGGTGTAAGGTATATATTATAACGAACTAAATCCGTCTAACGAATTGAAATCCGTGATCGCGAACAATTATAAGACTTTAATGTTATCTGTGGTTGAGCAAAACTGTTTTTCTGCATATAAATGCTTAATTGTAAATTGAAATGGTACAAATAAATTGCTTTAAATTTAGATGCTAAAATTAGTAAACTATTATACTACCAACTCACGTGCAGAGTGCAGACAGATTCTTTGTAACTGTTCAGTGCAGGTAGAATATCGAATGAGAAAATTACCAAAGTTAATAAATCATACATCCAGAGGACCAAACCATTATGAACAAAGGATCCAGTACAGCACACAGGTGTAAGTAAAAATAAAAAACACTGAAAACTAAAGCTAGGCCAATACGAACTCTCATAAAATCCAGGAGTGACATAATGCTCCGTGAGAGTAAGCATGTCCTGTTTAACATGTGGAACCCCTCGTATTACCCAGTGTATAGAGCCAGTGACAATTCGCAAATCAGATATGAGAACGGGTAATGACTAGAATACTGGGAACATGTCCGTAATTATCTGTGATAAGGACATTCCATAATGGTCAAACAACTCGTGATGAGAACCATAAAATTTCCAAACTGATAACATTAATTTTGGCTTGACGTAGCCTTGAGGGGTACATGTAGCTTTTGTGACAGTAATAACACTCTATCTAGAAAATCGCTATAGCGGACACAAACCCCACAGTAGCAGATCAACTGTGAAAAATAGACTTCATGCGCCGGTGATACGTTGATCGCCCTCCGTTATCTGTCGGTAGTAATAGGGCTGAGTACGACACAGATGTATCTGTGATGTCCTTACTTTCAAGCTTACTGGGATAGATAAGATGTAAGTAGTCGTTTAAATGAAAATTGTTTAAGGATAAGAACAAGAATAGGAACACGCCTGCTCCTAATGCTTGTAGTAATTATTTAAGACTGTAAAAGAAATGTTTGACCTCGCAAAAACATGGTTTTGCTTTTGTTTTTCTTACAGTGTGAAGAAGAGAATTTTCAAATTTGAATTACAGTAAATCTCGGCAATATCGAATTTCAAGGGACTTAAATATTTACTTATAACGATGACGACTCTCTTTGAAAATTCATTGTATAACGAGTGAGTTCTAACCGTACACCTCATAAATCTAAGATGAAAATAGAAATGAACTACGAAGGACAATGTAGAATATTATACCCATTTACACAAAAACATGATTTACCAGCATATGTAATTTTGGCTGAAGTAAACTCGTGAAGATAAATTTTAATTTATTTTTCAAACAAGTTTTATTATTTACAGAAAGACGATGTGTATGGCTTGTCTTCTTATTCTTTTGTAGTGATAACAGAACAGCAGAAAGAAATTCTTTTGCTCGGTTCATGCACTTTTGTAGTGCATGATTTTTCAAACTTCAAATACATGTATTTCGTGATAGATTTATCATGATATCGGAATGACTTCTCTTTTGCAAACGACTAATCATGATCAGTTATTATGTATATGTAACAACATGGTAATCGCTTTCTTCATAAATAAGATCGAGACGAAGTCGGGATCTGTTCATGAAGAAAAGAATTATCATGTTGTTCCAAACTTAGAACATTGTAAAGTGAGACAGTTAAAACTAAAGCTGTCTGCAAGGCAGGACTAATACCCGCTGGGTATTTGTAGTAACCTTCAGCATAATCAGGTGGCGTCAAACTTGGAAATATAAAAATTCCTTTGACCTTGACTTTGAAGGCATGATTATTTCTACTGTTCAAGACAGATCATTTCATGGTGGTTAACATCTGTGCAAAGTATCAATTAGATTTGTATAAGTTTTAAGTACCACCTGTGACCTTGACCTTGGTGGCATGGCCTTGGGTTTGTTCGTGACAAATCATCTTATAGCGGTTAATATTTGTGCAAAGTATCAATAAAATCATTCATTTCGTTCAAACACTTTACACAGCGGACACGAAATGAGTCTAAGACATATAGCATACACATCTTGATAGCCTTTAAGAACAATCTGTGACCTTAACTTTGGTGGCACGCCCATGGGAGTTGTTCATGACACATCATCTTATAGTGATTAACATTTATGCAAAGTATCAATAAAATCCTTCATTTTGTTCAAAATTTATGGAACGGACAGCAGTTGTGTCTAAGACATGTAGCATACACATCTTGACAACCTTTAAGTACCATTTGTGACCTTGACCTTGGTGGCACGGCCATAGGGGTTGTTCATAACACATAGTCTTGTGATTGTTAACTTTTAGGCAATGTTTCAATAAATCATTCATTTTTTCCCCAACGATCTAGAGCTGCCACGAATTGTATCTAAGAAGACACAGCATACACATTCTTTAGTACCATCTGTGACTTTGACCTTGAAAGCACGGCCATGGAGCTGTTCATGACACATTGTCTTATAGTCGTTAATATTTATGCAAAGTATCAATAAAATATTTATTTGGTTCAAAAGTTCTAGAGAGGACACGAAATGTTTTATATTAGCATACATATCTTTATAACCTTTAAGTACCATTTGTGACCTTGACCTTGGTGGCATGGCCATGGGGTTTGTTTATGACACAACGTCTCATAGGTGGTTAACATTTGTGCGCAGTATTGCAGTATTGATAAAATGCTACATTCGGTTCAAATGATCAGAGAAAATACGAATTGTGTATACAGACGACGCCGCAGTGAAACTAGTATGCCCTCCCTTTTTTAACAACTGCGTTGCCGGGAGTATACAAATTTCAACCGTAGTTAGTACTTAATGACATAATTTAAGTCTTCTTGATTGGGTTAGTTATTGAAACAAATAATTAAGGTCTACTGTCAAACTGACTGTTGTATAAAACGGGACGCTTCCTTCAAAAGTATAATTCAGTTAACCGCAGATAATTAAGAAGAAAGATCATAGGACTGTATGGTCTATGTCTATTCTTTATTATTATTTTTTCAATTTCATATTTAGTAAAGCTTACGGTTACCGAATTTGCTTAAAATGCCCCCAGCAAATTTAGCAACGTTTTTTGCCTGCACAATATCGTACCAAAATATGCCTTGTAGCAAATGTGACTCTTTTAATGAATGAATTGTATATAAACTACTTCGGAACAGTACAGTAATCCCACAATTAGACCACGGTTTCTTACGATCTTCGCAATTTATAGGTCGAGAGTACTTTACTGTATTCTAAATTATAAATTGTTCGAAAAATTATAAACCTGAATGACGATCGAACTTTAAGCATGTGATAAACAAAACTACAGAAGAGTATTAGCGCCACGTAAAAAAATTGCGTTATTTTGCAAAACGTTTGCGTTTTAACGCAAGACGTTTGCGTTATTTCGCAAAGATTTGGATCATAACGCAAAAAATTTGCGTTATTTCGCAAAAATTTGCGTTATAACGCAAAACATTTACGTCTTAGGGTAAGGTGAAAACTTATCATTTTGTGTTCAAAGTATTAATTTCAGTTTTTAGTGCAAAACAAGGAAAATTATTTTAAAAATAAACTTAATATTATTGTTTGTTTTCAATAACTTTATCTATCTGGTGCCTCTCCCACACAAGCCGGGTTACACGTGTACGGTAGCTGCGAAGTACAAGTACCTATTTTCCTAAAATAGTTTCATACGATGTTAGTCTGATCGAAAGAGACGTACGAAATACTCTTTTACATTTGTATTTTACATCTTCGGCATTTATAAGTAACAAAAATAATGGTTCCGAAAGGAACGAAATAAAGAGTTCATATCCAAGTTATTAGTACATTATCATCTTTATATCTATGTGTCATTAGATCGTCGGTGAAGTAGTAGATTAATCCAAGAAATTCCAAATCATCTTTCTTTTTTTTGAGTGCCCATGAAGAATCGTTAAAGTGTGAAATCAAAATTCTTCTGAAAACAGAAGTCATTTGCTGTCTAACGAGAACACGACTAAAACTAATATATAACATATATATCAGATAGAAGGTGTTAATAATGTTAATAATCCCAGACCTAACTAATAGGAAATAAGTGGCGCAAATGGAATAAAATTTGGTAAGCGGAAGTGGACATTTTCCATTCATTTTTGTTATTCAGCACTATGACGGATTCAGCCATGGAAAGCTATTGTGTTACAACGCACAGCTTCCTAATATCACTGAAATAAATGGTTTGAATTAAAGCATTTATAAAATATGATTTCATTTACATATATTATCTTAGAAAGTGAAATCATTCTCATAATTTATAAATGAATTAATCAAAAAAAATATTGCATATGTTCTCACAAACTCACATCTTCTATCCAATGATATATATGTTATGTTAAAAGTTCCTAAATTTCAAAAAAAAATCAGTAGAACATATCTATACTAATAACTTGGATATGAACTCTTATTTCGTTCCTTTTGGAACCATTATTTTCTATAACGCAAATCTTTACGAAATAACGCAAATACAACCCGTAACAGAGAAGTGCTCGAATTCTAATTTCTCCAGGGATGAAATATTTACTGTCGATGAAATAGTTACCTATACGAACTATCTTATATATTCTTCAATCTTTGAAAATGTTGTTTTATCTTATCCAAATATTGACTGAGAACATGGAACTGTCTTAGTTATTAATGGACAATCATTTCACAATGTTAATTTTTCATTTCGTCCACTTCCAGTATTTGTTGTTAATAACAACATTATCCGTAGAAACAAATTTGTTCTAAACTTAAGCATTTCAAATACTGCCAAATTATATATAACTTCTGATAAGGTGCAGGAAAGTATATCCCATAAATAATGTAAAAAGCTGTCACAACGTGATAAGGAAAATATATATTCCCTCCGGCGAAAACATCTATATATTTGAAAGAAACAAAATGAAGGGCTGTTTGTTTCTGTGCTTAGGTTATAACTAACTAGGGATAGCTTTTAGAAAAAAATATTAAAACCTTTCACAGTGCGTATCTTGTATCTATGGAAGCCGAATGTGGCCATTTCATTTCTTCGTGTTTTCTTCCATTGCAGTTTTACAAGGCGAAGAAACGAAAGGCTTTAGACACGGCAAACACCAGGCAAAAACATAACAAAGCAAAAGCAAAAACGCGAAAGTCGTTTCCGAGTATTCGCTTTTGCTTTGTTGTAGTTCCGCCTGTGTTTATACATTACTAATATGTATGATTACAATGAGTACAAAGAGGAAAAAAGCTACTTCAAGAAAACATCTCTTTCGAAAAAAGTTGTCGGTTTTATACAGGTATTATATATTTGTACTGAATCATGCCTTGATGAAGAAGAAGGGACTAAAAGTACAACTGGTTCTTAAAGTAGAGATGGTAAAGACGAATCCTGCGACTGGGGGGAATATATATGCCTTTCCACACTTTAGATCAGCCTTAGCAACCATCACTGAGTCGACAGATATAGAGTTGGAATTGATACTTATGGAACAGAAAGTCAAAGAGAACGCGGCACTGTTCCAGCGTGAAGGTAGTGCATGGACATTCGGACACATTGAAACTCTTCAGATTCACTTAAACAAGTTCAAGCCACTAGCAGGAAGTTTTACATACCACTCCCACAGAAACTCGCTCAAAAGAAGGTGATCATCAATGTAAAGAATGACGATCAAGAATGTTTTCGTTGGGTTGTTCTGTCAGCTCTACATCATGAGGACATCGACAAGAACCACCCCGACCGGCTAAAGCAATACAAACAGTGGATTGAAGAGCTCAAGTTCGATGGCATTGAGTTTCCAGTCTCACTCAAGGTGATCGATAGGTTTGAGAAGCTGAACGAGGATATTAAAATCAACGTGTTTGGTTACGACGGAGTGAAGAATGGTGTGACGGAAGTGTACCCCTTGAGGATACCGAAGAACATGGGTTCGAAGGACGTAGACCTCATGTTCCTTACCAACACTGACACACAACATTACTGTTCCATCAAGAACTTATCCCGACTTTTGGGTTCACAAGTATCCTCAGACAGTCATGAACTCTTCTGCCGCCGATGTCTGAATCATTTCACCAGACAGGACATCTTAGATGAACATCTCGAGTATTGCGGTCAGAAGGAAGCAGTAAAGATCGAGCTTCCAGAACATTCGTAAGCTTTAGCAATCATAAACGCTCGATGAGGATTCCATTTGTCATCTATGCAGATTTTGAATGCTTTGTAGAGAAGATCGACATGTTTCAACCCGATCCATCTAAAGCATACACAAAGCAATATCAACAACACGCACCATCAGGCTTCGGATATTATATAGTTAATGAACAAGGGTTCTACAAACAGCCAGTTTTGTATCAGGGAGTGATGCAGCTAAGGAATTTGTGAAATGCATGGAACTTGAAGTTGATGACATTGCGAAGATTTACCGTTTCAAGAAAGACATGGTGATGACCAGCGAAGACAAGGATAGTTTTAAATCCAGTGTGGACTGTCACATCTGTGGTAAACCATTGGGAGAGGACAAAGTTCGTGATGATGATCACATCACTGGGAAATATCGTGGCGCGGCACACAACGAGTGTAACTTAGAGTATCAAATGCTGATGTTCGTTCTTATCATAATTCACAACCTGAGTGACTACGATGCACATCTCTTCGTGAAGGAGCTTAATTTCAGTGAAGGTAAGATCAACTCTATACCCAACACAGATGAGAAGGATATCAGCTTCTCGAGGAAGGTTGGAAATATCGAGATGAGGTTCATCGACTCGTTTCGGTTCATGCCGAACCGATGGACACTTTGACAAAGAACCTGACAAAGGGTCATTTCAGAAACATGCAGCAAGTGTTCGGAAGTAAACCCTAGACTCGAAACAGTTCAAGACCGGTCAGTTCGAATCTGAGAATGGAAGAAACATCATCCTTAGAGAGATCGTGGACAGAAGAAAGTTGGAATATATCGTGGAACGTCCCAGCGACTTTGAACTTAGAAGTCGATTCATCAAAGGACAGAAAATTGACAAGGATGCGCAACTTACACTGTTACAAGATTACCTAGCCCGGACAAATACCCAAGGTGAAGGCGCAATGGGATACTAACAGCGGAGTAGATTTAGAAGATACTGGACTGCTGAGAAGATCGGACTCCAAAACATGAGCAGGAAAATCCGACACATCCTGTGCGCAGACTACATGTTCGACATTGACCTGAAGAACGCATACCCAACTTTGCTTTCCTGGTATTGCCATGAACACAAAATCGATTGCTCTGGACTCGATGCCTACAATGCGAACAGACTGAGAGAAACTTATTGCAGACTTGATGGCTTATGTTAAACAGGCTAAACTGAAAGCTGACGCACCTCAGTGGCTCGTTGAGTACTACGAAGGAATATGGAACATTACGGAAAAGGTAATTCAGTTCAACCCAGACCTATACAAACTTGCCTGCCAATCCAAAGAAAAGAAAGGTACGGATTATAACATAGAAGAAACAACTGTGAACTATGTCATGTGTACTATGGAGAACAAAGCCCTGATGGAAGCCTTCGATTACTTGACTGAGGAAAAAATTGAAGTGGGATCGCTTGTGTTCGATGGTTTAATGTTTCACAAGGAAGGAGTGACACGCAACAGACTGGTCCAGATTCTCCAAGGTTGTTCTCAGAAGGTAAAAGAAGTCGTGGGGTGTGACATAACGTTAAGGAGATGGACGAAGGGTATAACATTCCTGTTGAAACGGAGACGGTGAAAGATAATGTAGACTTGCTTCTGAGAAAGGGAGTGTACCCCTACGATTACGTGGACTGTCAAGAGAAGTTGCATGAGACACAGCTACCATCTAAAGAGAACTTTTACAACAAACTTAACGGAGAGCACATCAGTGATAAGGACTACTCTCAGAAGGTGTTTAGCACATTCGGTTGTAAAACTCTACGCGATTATCACAACACCTACCTCATATCGCATGTACTTCTACTGGCGGACGTCTTCGAAAATTTTAGAGACATCTGTATTGAACACTATAAGCTCGATCCGGCGCAGTACTACACAGCCCCTGGTTTATCCTGTGACGTGTGTCTCAAAATTACTGGTGTCAAACTGGAACTGTTATCAGATCCGGACATGCTGCTCATGTTCGAGAATGCAACCAGAGGAGGTGTCGCCATGATCTCACATCGACATGGCAAAGCAAACAATCCATACATGAGCGACTACGACAAAACAAAACCAACCAAATATCTGACTTACTTTGATGCCAACAACCTCTATGGTTGGGCCATGGCACAGTCCCTACCAACAGGAGATTTCAAACGGAGAAGATTGAAGACATCTTAACCTATCCTGACGATCATCCGAATGGATACATAGTGGAATGTGACATCGAGGACCCTATGGAGAGCTATGACTACCCTCTAGCTCCAGAGAGCGTGGAGATCAATAGGGTTCGCAAACTGATTCCTACTCTGAACAAGCGCATCAAGTACATAGTCCACTACCGGAATCTCAAACAATACTTGTCGGAGGGTATGAAGCTGAAGAAAGTACATCGGATCATCGGCTTCGAGCAGTCTCCATGGCTCAAGAAGTATATCGATTTGAATACCAGTTTCCGGGCCAAAGCCAAGACCGATTCTGAGAAGGAGTTTTTCAAACTTATGAATAACTCAGTCTTCGGCAAGGCCATGGAGAACATCCGGAAGAGAGTAAATATGAAACTCGTGACGACAGAAAAGCAGGCACCGAAGCTCATGGCTAAACCTAACTTCGATCGCAGGGTTGTCTTCAATGAAAACCTTGTAGCGATCCACATGAAGAAAACAAAGCTGAAGTTTGACAAGCCAGTCTACCTAGGAAGCTGCATCTTGGATCTGTCAAAGACCTTGATGTATAATTTCCACTACGGATTTATGAGGAAGATGTACGGTAACAAGGCCAAACTCTTCTTTACAGATACAGACAGTTTGGCCTATGAAATCCAGACGGAGGACTTTTACAAAGACATCGCACCACATGTCCAAGACAAATATGACACATCAAACTATTCGAGCGAACATCCATTAGGAATCGCGACTGGAATCAACAAGAAGGTCATCGGGATGTTTAAAGATGAATGCGGGTGGCAAGGTGATGACTGAGTTTGTAGGTCTGAGAGCTAAGATGTATGCCTACAAGGTAGATGAACAGGTCACTAAGAGAACAAAGGGAGTTAAAAAGAATGTGATCAAGCGAGACATCACTTTCGGGGAATATAACAGATGTCTCGAAACGCAACAGGAGATCCACAAGCCGATGAATATCATCAGAAGTCATCTCCACAGGATGTTCACTGAGGAGATCAACAAGATCGCACTTTCAGCCAAAGATGACAAGCGACATATCATACCGGACGGAGTCCACACCCTAGCTGATGGGCACTATAAAATAAATGGATAAGATCAGGATCTTCGAAATCATACTTCCCAACAAGCCATTGTCCAACCTAGAGCTAGAGAAGGCTGTGAAGGATCTGAACATCTCACTCTTCAGAAGAGTATTCATGCGGGATAACTTACCGAACAGAATACAAACCATTGAATGCGGTATCTTGAATCATGACAACCTGAGTGGTCCTGGAACGCACTGGGTGTGTTGGTTTAGGAAGAAGTCAACAAAGGTATACTTTGATTCCTATGGACTTCCACCTCCAGACGAACTGAGGAGATACCTGAGGTTCCCTATTCATTACAATGCGGATGAACTACAGAAACGCGGATCGGTGGTGTGCGGACACTTTTGCTTGCATGTTCTGAAGTTGTTGTCGGACGGACAATCATTTGATGAAGCGGTGTTCTGGTTGATCCCCAATAAATAAACATGGTAGACAAGTTTGGCTCTTCAAGAGATAGAAGTACAACTCTATCAAAGATACTTCGGGACCTCGACATGAGGGATCATTGTATCACCAACCTGGGACCTCCTGAAAACAGTGGAGATGCTGTAACAAAATGGTAGGTTAATCAACAATTCAAAGACAGCATGGATGAAATCGGAGCATTACAAACGAAGATTAATCATATGACGATGGAGTTGAAACGCGTCGAACGGAAACACGATGCATCAATGAAAGGTCTCGAGAAAGATGTGCGAGGCAAGTGGGTAAGTCAAAATTCGTCTCCGCCAACGGGGGTAAGATGAACGTTGATCTAGATATGCAGAA
>JAOXYI010192884.1:0-11206 GCA_028566495.1 Lithophaga antillarum | reverse complement strand
CCCTATTCAATCCATCAATCTTAATTAGTTAGTTTTATTATAAATGAAATGTTATATTATGTAATTTCAAAATGTTTGTATTATGATTTATAAATTAATTGTTATGTGTATTATGCTTATATATATATATATATTTGATATTAAAATATTTATTGCTTTTAACACTTCCAAATAATATTTGGAAATTTTTTCTCCTCTGCAACATCATGATATATGGTCATTGTACTAATATATGCACACCAGTTTATGCCCCTGTGCATCTACGTAAGAACGTACACTTTTGAAACGTATGCTTCATACTTGGTATGATGATTTGTCATAATATGAAGATGATTGTTTTGATATGATGATTTTTACATGAGTCATGGTCCTGTTTGGACATTGTCAATTTTAGCTTCTAACGTGAAAATGGTGAATAGCTTGTGTTTACAACTAGTTTCGATTTTGCTGTATCATGTTCATATCTAATAAGATAATCTGCATATTCTGATTTGATGATTTTTTTTTTCACAAGAGTGATGGTTCAATTTTAGGTTCTAATGACTATGTGTAAGCAATCAGACATTTTTGTTTTGAAGAAAATTTATTATGCTTTGATTATTTATCATAAGATGATCAATCTGTTTCATTATTTTGATTTGATTTATAAGAATTTTAGTGCCTGATAACCGAGATTAAATGTCCTACTATATTTAAAGAAAGGGATCAAAAGGTCTTTTTTATTTTTCTGTGGTGAATTTTAATTTTTATCTGCTTTTGATGAATTCTTCTAACTGAAATCAGAAATGTGTCAATGAATTTCATGCAAGTCTTGTGGTTTTCGAGATATAAAGGGTCAAAGGAGCCAATTGTGAATTTTCTTTCCCTCCCCCCCTTTTTTTGACGCTATGGGGATTTTTTTAATTTTTGTCGAATTTTAATGCATTTTTCACCGAATTGGTTGCTTCAAAACCTTTCAGTAATATGCACCCATGTACATAGAATTTATGTAAATCTAACGATTTTTTAGATATGACAGCTGGAAGGGGCCAATTTTCAAATTTTATACGGAATAGGAATTAATTTTCATCCCATTTTGATCCAGTTGTTATTTAATTTTAGTTCCTTCTTCCAAGACCTTTCAGTAGTATCGGATCATGTTTCATATAAGGTGGTCTTTATTCAAAGGATTGTTTTCACATCTGTAAAGTTTTTGTATTTTTTTTTAACTTTTAGAAAGGGTAAATTAGCTACACAATAACAATATGCTTATTATCATAAGATCAATCTAATTATTATCGCTGCCTTTAGTTAGTCTTTGGTGCATACTGTACATAATTTCGGCTTAATGATTTAAGAAACCATTATATATAAACTATGCATATTTCTAGCAGCCACTAAAACTGTTCACCATACTAAATTCCAGCAAAGAGGCGTCAGCAAAATGCACACAAATTCTACGTAAATACAATTCTACCGTGCGTGAAATATACTGACCATTAACAAAAACACAACACCACTTCAACAAGACATAAATATTTAGTAATATGAAATAATTAAAACTTAAAGGCTATTTATTTAATTTTAATGCATTTTTTAATGAAATTACATGTTTTCAATTTTTTTGTTTACGAATTATATAACCGTGCCAACGCCTTAAGGTTTAAAAGTCGAAAAACAAAATTCTGGCGGACATGTTAAAATTTTATTGTACAGAAGTTAATGGTCGATTAGAAAACAGAATTTTACCGTTCTTTAAGGTGAAAATTTAATCAGATGAAGTTTAAGACCGCAAAATTTGCACTAAATTGTCGGTTTTGAATTTTGGGAAAAAATAAGGTCTTTTAGAATGCTAAATTCACTTTTGCTGAAAATCTGAAAATTTCGGGAAACCTTATCGACCATTAGGGCAGTATTTGGCACAATTTTCAGTGCATTCGGATTGTTATTTATGCTTAGCTAGCACCTCAAAGTTTTGCATAATGTTAATCATATGGTAGTGTTGGGTTTCTTTTGATGGTCAGTATAGTTGAATGTTTAAAATATTAGATATAAGAATAATTTAATATCCATCTGGATAACCGTGTTTTCGGAAATCTGAATTTGCGGTTATTGTTCCCTCTTTCCTTTGTAATATACCCTGTACAATTGAACCAGCACTACTTTGCACTGTTATGTTGTGTCCTAGTTTAATCAATCCATCTAGCACATACTACAAAAAAAATGTATTCTGTTATTTCATGTCGGTAAGTGAGATCATAGTTTCATTGACATACATGTAGTATTTTATATGTTACGGTGCGCTAGTGAGGGGTTAATATCTTACATAACTCCGTCCGTCTATATCATATTGTCTTTTCGTCCTTAACCTCAATATATATTATTGCAAACATCATAACTTTGTTATATCTATCCATTTAGCTGATCCCTTAATTAAAAAAACTGCCTGTACTAACATATTTCTTTATTCGTTATTTCAATAAATATTTATTTTAAAATAATTAGTATTTCAATATATGGCAATACCTAGGTTTACAGACACCTTTTGCCTTATACATTAATGGCAGAACTAAAGCTTGATATACCTCACACCATCGACTTGGGCCTACTAAAACTTTCCGTGACCTGCAGGAGGTCAATAAACCTTTAGTGTTGCGTTCTGAGTTACTATTATTTAATCAATTATAGCATAATTATTTATCTATTTGATATAATAAATATGTTAGTAATTACCAAACAATTCTTTGAACAACAGAATGACTCTGATAGTTTCCAATGGATCAATTAGTTTAATATAATTTGCCACAAGACTATCTGACAATTATATGTTTCAAGTTTCTTTACTGGATGAACTGAGCAATTCAATCATTTCTGATGAAAAGTTTTTCTAAAGTTGTCGAGATCCTGAACCACAAGGCCACGCTAGATTTCAGAAAGATTGTATAACCATGTTGAACATCAAAATTCTGTTCCGGCCGGTAGTTTACCAAGGGATTTCTGCTAACATGGTTTACGTGTTTTAAATTTAACCCTGAGCTGCCGAGATTCAAAAAGACTCACTACAATTATTTATGAATTAATCGTACCCAAGTAAATCTTACAAGAAAACGTTTCAAATTTGGCTGATCAAATGTAGGCAATGCATTGGTCATCTAGAATTTTAAATCTTTTTAAACTGTCTTAAATTCCTGAATTTGTCCTTTCCGTTTTCATTCTTTTGTCGTATTGAAATATTTCATCAATTTTAGTAAATTTACACCATTAACAGGCTATGGTCGTCATTGTTTATTTTTGATTAACACAGAAAACAAATCTTAGCACTGACGTTCACTCGATTTTTTCGTGTAAAGTTTCAGTTAAATGTTGTTTTTAATATGAATATTTTCAAATTCTGCTATCAAGATCTGTAATAATATGTTAATTTATGGATTAACAGACAAAAGAGAAGAATTTTACCTATATTGTTCTTGTGAAATTTAAGTTAAACTATCCATTTGGTTTCTGATAGCATTTTTTTATATCCAGACAGTAAAATTGGATGGTCTATGGCAATCATATCAAATTAATACAAATCAGACAGTTTATGGCAGGGTTCCATTTTTCTCAAATACTATATGTGATATAGTTATGACACTTCATATATAGAACTTCAAACTATAAGTGTATACAACAGCCATATATTTTATTGTTTTCATTATTTGTATATTATGATGCCTTTGCATTGTCTTTTATTCACTTATAAATAAATTCGTGCATTTTATTTCTGTTTGATTTTTATTTAAAAACTTGAAAAGAAGAACTTTGTAACCAGTGGCAACTCTTTTGTTGTCATTCATGGTGTCTGTCATTATTTTTTATGTGTTATCAATTACAATGCCAAACCTGAGGAAATCCTTGTTCAGCTTGTATATATGCTGGAAGTAACTGATGGTGCAATCTTCTATGGTCTATTGCTTCTTTTATTCCCATTCCTAACCACAGGGATTCTAACGTTGCCTGAAAATAAATTACAATCTAGTGTTGAGCTAAATCCATGGTAGGACTGAAAGCTGAGATAAAATAAAATACCTGTTTTGAAAGGGACACGACACAGACTCTTGTGATCGCGTAATACTTTTAAAAACAAGTGGAGATGTGTTTGTTATATTGGTAATCCCTTCTACAAAATGTAAACATATTTCTGTAAAGGTTTTCAACAGCATAAATCTGATGAACTGAAAGAAGAAAACCAACTGGAATATAAAATTGGTCAGAATGACATTTTATAGAAATGACAACAGTCGCTAAACTAAAGTTGTAGGTAATATCATTATGAAGAACATAGCATACAAATGAGGTACCCCTTTGCTAATTTTCAAACATATTTCAATATCATAAACATAAACTTACTGAATAGTACCATCTAGGTGATGTCATCCTTTTCAGATGTAAATACTATATATAATTCATTTATAGATGTAATCCCTCATTACCTCAGTTTACTACCACAGAAATGAAGTTTATAAACCTTAATCTATGTCGCAGCATCAGTTTTACACATGAATAATATAGTTCACCTATAGATATACCCTTTCAATGAGTTTCTTAATGATTCATAGAGAGGACTTCATCATAAACTGCCTCAAGCACAAAAGTTTAGTTTGGCGTCATGTATACACTCACGTACGCATAGACTAGAACATTTTCAAAATATTTCTTTAAAAAAATACACCTTTGACACAAATACGTCAGTCTCAAAACAAATCTCAGTCTGTTTGTAGTATGATGTTTTTAATTTCTGCCTAATTTTAAACACGGCTAGAATGTGGAAAACCCTTTATTTTCCTACTTTTAGAAACGTCCTGGATAACATATTGTTCACTCAAAGAATTTTCGGAACAGAAAGAGTATACATGACAATTTACTATTATTGCAGGGGGTACTAGGCTAACTCAGTTCAAAAGTTATATGATGAAACCGGGTGGCAGAAATTATCGGATAGAAGACAAAACAAAATAATTCAGATGTACAAAATTATCTATAATTATACCCCGCCTTATCTACATGACATTATCCCGAACAGATGAAGTGAAATACATAATACTCGTAATGTAGACAGGCTATACGTATTTATAATCAAACTATGGTCTGTGTATTTCTTGTACTTTTATGATTACATAGAAATCTATTATTACTTTAATTTAATATGATGTATCCACAAATGTAGTTTTCTGGTTACAGAATGAAAAGCTTAATATGTCATTTTTTCATCCCTATCAAATTCTGTTGGAAAAGCCAATAATCCAAATTGTAAAAAAAAATAAGAACAAAAGGATGACTTAAGGCATCCACGTGTTATAATACACATTTTTAATATGGACCCCGGTAGTACTGGTATCTAATGGCACAAACAAGTAATTTCAGACAATACATGTGTTATGTTATAGAAAATTAAAAACATTGACAACATCAATTTCAGTATCACATTTTCTTCTATTTTTATTGCAGAATTTACTAAAATACTCATACACAGTATCAAAGTAACGTATTATTTCTATAGCTGTTAACTTACTAGAGCAGTTGATGTTGTGATCTTTGTACCCCCGGAAGCTCCAGCAACTAGATTCACCATTCCAGTAGAGTCAACAACAATACTAGGGCACATTGAAGATAGTGGACGTTTCCAAGGCTTTATAAAGTTTGCAGGTGATGCAGGTACGCCGAAAGAATTAACTTTATTCGGAGTGGAAAAGTCATCCATTTCGTTATTAAATATTATACCAGTACGATTTCCAACTACCTTAGATCCAAAACTGAAATAATCAGATCTTAAACTTAATATGGTATTGTTTTATTGTCATGTCCATTTTTTGGCTTGCATAATGATGATAAAAGTGAGCAAGGTTTTACAGTAGAGTCTACATCAAGCATTATTGATTTTCAACGCTTTAATAACATGTACACGATGTGATAATCATGAACATCTTAAAGATCATGAGCCTAGTCATGTGAAAAAATTTGTACGAGAATTTTATTGCCTTTCACCGTGTTCATGATTGTGTATGGGCAAAAGTGTTTCAGCAGGTTTTTTTTGTTGGTTGAAGTAGAGATGTGGCATGTTATGTAGGTACAAAATCAATGAAAGTAGCTTTGAGGAGAAAAAACTTTCAGCAATGTATTGCATCCACAAGAGTTAAGTGACTCTGTCAACCCTTTTAATATCTTAAATAAGTATTTGTCTGTAGTCAGTTAGATACGATCGAATCATGCTCTCGTCGCTGTTTTCACCTGTTTGGGACAGTATCGTTTAATATACTTACTACAAATTGATTGTACTAGTTACAGAAACTGCATCTCCATTCGGAGCTAGCAAGGAGAGATGTGCAGTCCCTGTTTTGATGTCATCATAAAATGTTGGTCCATAGTAGTTGGTACCATGAGTTTGATTATCCCAAATTTGTGATCGGATTTCTTCCGCAATGGTTTCTGATGTCATGTTTTTTACTAGCTAAGTAGAAAATTAGGAATAATTATAATATTTTTTACAAATGGCATGAATCAGCTTCGGTGACAGCCTGACAGTTTATCTGTTACCTGTTCACTTAAATTTTGAGAGATTCTTTATAAATTAGTGTTTTATTTGATACGCTACTGCAGAAAGAGTACTGAAATTTATCGCGTGCAATATCTAATACATTTTTTTATTTTTGTTTATCTCTATTTTTATGATTTTATTGTCTATTAATCAAGCACTTACTTCTACAGAAATGTATGTATGAACGAAAAATCTGTAAGTAATGAACTAGTTATATGTATACTATGATGGAATAAAAGATGTGGCGGAATTAAGTTCTTTAAGTAGAGTATTCAAAAGTAATGCAATAAGAAATTCAAAATTATTTACAAGATAGTCTTAGCAGTATGGATTTGATTTTATGTAATATTGTTACATTTCTGACTGACAGCATAGCTCTCGTATGCTATGGTCGTCAAATTAAAACTGGTTAAGAAATGTAGAATAACGGCACTTTAGAAGGTCGAGACGGAAATTATCATCAGTATCGCAGCGAGCCCGATAGGGTGAGCTGTGATACTGGTGATGATTTCCGTCGAAACCTTCAAAATAACGTTATTGTTTTCATCGCAAACGTCGCAAGTCAGCGTGACGTCCTATTGCCCATAACAATGCCCGATATTTTTCCATATCACGACAGTACGGCGATATTGACAATATCAGCCGGTAAGATAAAAGGAAAAATGTATAAATTGCCGATAGATGTGAAATATATGTCCTTATAACATATGTCCTTCTGTTTCGTATCATGTATGTAATTATTAGTCAAGTAAAGCATTTGGATGTAGATTACTATGTGTTTGTTTCTTTTTTAAATATAAATGACTGTTTAGTAAATTATTGTATACTATAAACTGAACCTCATTCAGTTGAAGTCTAAAATTCTCATTTTCTGCATCTCCATCGCCTAGGTGTGTTCTTTTAGCGTATGCGAACTTGAAAGCTTCTACTATTCTGTGCCACGTAATTATTTGTTTTTCTTCTGTCGACAGACTTTCGTTATTCAGTTTGTAACCTAAAGTAAGGAACAAACACCAAGGTTAGACGATATAGATCCAACAAGTCAGCAACAGGAAATCGTTAAAGTACTCTAAATCACCAAATGGATGTGAACACTGTAATTTGTTTGTAACTGCAGTCTGGTGGACATAGGAGTATGTTTTACAGTAACTTGATCCCTAATCTCTGACCATATTTCTTCGCTAAAAGAGACTTACATCCTAAAAATAAGATTATTCCATGTTTCGCGACAGGTGAACTGTAAGTGACATATACACACCTCTACTCTATTTAAGCATATAATTTTGTAGTTAAAATTAAGTAATACAAATTTTTATAACGAACTTCTAAAATTTTGCGTTTGTCATACAGCTAAAAGCTGCTCAAACAAGGATACAAAAACGAGTTTTATGTTCGCAATCATAAGATGGTCGATCATTAAAGTATTCCGCATGTCTCAGCTTGTTAAAAACATGCTTTTCACATTATAATCTTCATCTGATTCCCTACATCCAGATAATAACTATAAACTGGTTTTGAAAATTAGGACTTCACGATGGGTGCCGTTGGTAGAGTAGGACATGCTTACCCTTGTGGAGAACCTGATCTCACTCCCGGTTATTGCAGAAGTTCGTGTTGTTCGAGCTTTTGTTCTTTTGGTTATATTTTGATTTTTATTTGTTCATCGGTGTTGTATGGCATACGTTTTACACCCTCAACTTTTCTAAATAAAGCATTTACTTTACTTTAGAACGAATTCATGACCGTTTAAAGTGTCCTTTTTGATGATATAAATATGATATTATATCATTTTTTATGAACAGCTTGATGAAAAGTACTACAGTACCGTCTAATATGTTCAAGATGAACTGGTACACAGCACCACTTGAAGGCGGGTATGGTGAGTAAACAGTCCGATTTTCGTTCAACTTAATCATAAGTGGAGGTTTCCTTACTGCAGTATAGTTTGCAAGATCATCTTCAGTAATTATTCCTCCTTAAAATGGAAAAGAATTAAAGAATATTAATGGTAACGGTAATCTATTTTGCATATATACAGTATCAACAGACTATAATTAATCAGTTGTACTTATTTATTATAATCTACTACAAAATCTCGCATACAGTACAATGTTAAAAAGTTTGGTGACATTCATATTGTTTTTAAAGCTCTTAGAATTCTGTATGGTATTCTTCAAAAGAATATAATACAAAACATAATAAAGAAAATATTGCATGATACCCCGCCATATTTCACTAATTCAAGGGACACAACTCTAGAATCCAAAACAGCTCAGATCTCTAAACAGAATTTGGTGTAGGTGTTATCACATGTAACAATAAAACAAAGTTTAAAGAGGATCTCTTGGATTAAAAATTAATTGATGGAAAAAAAGCAGACGGATGGACGGCGAACGGTATCATATAATACCTCACCACTCACTCACTCACGTGGTAAAATTACTTCAAAAAGGAACCTCCACTCAATAATATCGGCATTGGCTACAGCATAATTAAATCAATTTAGGTGGAAATGAACGATTACTAGTATGACATAACCTAAAGAACAGATCATTGTAATATTGAAGCAAGTTTGTAATTTGTCTTTGTTCTAGTCTCCTCTAACTTGTATTTGATATTCTACTCCTTTGCTGAAGTTTTTTTTTTACATTTGTACTCTTTCAAATAAGACCGTATATGTAGACCCCGTGAATTGGTGCTGTCTGCTATTTACTCTTTACCGGACTATACCATATATTTTGTCAATGTTCTTTTCCGTGACATCTTATTAACTAAATCAGTGTCTGTAACCGTTTCCACATTAAACTAAAGATAAACTACTTTCATTAACTATCATAGTAGGCAAAGTCTGGTCCAAAAGACGTCTCATTATGTCCACAGATTGCATAGCGTTCGTACATCTATGTCTACACCCTGTCATCAACAGGTCACATATCCCCGCGCCCTTGCGTCCAATTTTGTCTGAACGTCTCAATATGTCCGCATCTTGACGTTCCATTATGGGCGCAGGGTGCGGACATACTGAGATGTTTGAGCATAATGAGACACCAGGGCACAGGTATTATGAGACATGCGGACACAATACAATTTGAATACATATTGAGACACAACATCTGTCCGTGAAAATCAAATCAATGACTTGCACCAATACTATGGACAATGTAGTTCTACTCTTTATTCAACGATATTTTATGTTGTCAATAACTACAAAGTTATATCAAATAAAAGCAGCGGAAAGTACCACGTTTTTCTACAATGCAATTAAAGACTGGAATAGTTTACCAGGCCGCATAAAAACAGTCAACAATCTGGATCAATTGAAAAAACAAGTAAAACTCATTTAATCAATATCTACGAGGAAGAATTCTAAAATGAAGTATCGAATCCTGTATTTTAAATTTGTTTACACATAACTAGAATGCTGCGACCCCACCCCGATAACCGCCTGAAAATCTTGTTTCGCAATTTTTTTGATATACGGCTATAAACACTAAAAGGACCCCTTTGGAAATAAGCCTTAGGGCTTTAAAGGGCTATCCTTGGCTGATATCAACCATAAAATAATATTCTTATGTGAATCATTTTACGTAGGCATTTTTTATATTTTACTTTTAACCAAACACATATTTTATCTTATTGTAAAAATATTTATATTTCCTAAAAAAAATTTACCTTTTACCTTCGTCTCTAAAACCACGAATCTAATTTAAACAGAACATGACACGAATGATCCTTGGGTGATATCTTTTTTAAAATTATGTTTGTGGACTCCGACCTCAATCCAAGATGGTTGCCATCGTAGGATATAATTTAACATAGGACACTATGAGGAAATATGTATAACAATCTTCTCCTCTGAAACCACTGATGCAGCTTAAACCAAACATAGCAAGGGCGGTCCTAGAGTGGTCAACATTATAAAGATGCCGCCACCTTGGAACATAGCTTAACATTGGACCCTATAGCAAAAATATATAAAAAATCTTCTCCTCTGAAACCCTGAAGCCAATTTAAACAAAACATGACAGGAAAGGTACTTGGATGGTCCCAACATCTAAGATGGTTGCTATTACTAAAAATAGAAGATATTATAAATAGCCAATACAGCTTTGTTTTTCCACAGATTGAACTCAAATTTTGACTGTAGATGCATGGTAAAGAGTTGTTAAACACATATTATCGGTTTATCAAAAAAAAAAAAAAAAAACAAAATACAGCTTCTTGCTATAAAATAAAGAAAATACAAAAATTCCATACTTCCCAAAAACGTGTTCATGGTAATACAAAAATATTATGCACTACCTATTAGCTTACTGGAATTTTATGGCAACTCCGTTATAAGATAAGAAACACTGATGGAACTGAACTTTCCCTTTAGATCTACATGTAATATATGCAAGATTTTCAAAAATAAAATATATTGTAAACTCATACAAAAATGTAAAAACTTTATTTAATAAATGGACAACTGTGAAGTAATGTGAATGAAAATCTTCAAAACAGATGTGTTAAATTACATGAACTATTCCAATAAAAGGTAGTTAAAAAAATCTCATTCAAATGATGGTTTCTAAGTACTTTAATGAATTCTAATTAAAAAAGTGTATATTATCTATATTTTACATCTTTACAAAAAAAAAAAAAAAAAAAAAA
>JAOXYI010192773.1:0-11207 GCA_028566495.1 Lithophaga antillarum | reverse complement strand
AAAAAGTAAATGTATGGAGCGCGGGTACAGCACACTCCCCGCCTGATGTTATTTAACATCACTAACCTAGCTATAAAAACTAACCCTTCTGAACTAATCTAATGCTCATGGCTAATAAACCTAATTCTAAAAATACGTGGCTAAGTAATCGAAAACATTAGTCCTAACATTAAATGTTAATAGCATATTGAGTCGCTGAGTCGCTCGTCGGAAAGTAGGACCACAAGTTCATGAACAGGACGAACAAATACGGACTCTCCTTTGTTTGAGGCGATGCGAACCTCCACCTTTCTTACTTTTCCATCACTACTCTGATAAATATTGTTTATAATTCCCATCGGCCAAGAGTACCGAGCAACAGAGTCATCTTTGAGAAGAACTACATCTCCAACGGCCACATTGCGGCGATCATACTTCCATTTTCGATAGTTCTGCAGTGTTTGCAAGTATTGAGTTCGCCATCTTTTCCAAAAGGTGTCAGAGATATGTTGACCACGCTTCCATTATATGCGATAAATGTTCTTTTCGTCAATCGGTAAGTTAATGACAAATGCATCGGGCTTTTGAGTAAGAAGTAGGGATGGACTCAATGGTAAAGCATCTTCCGGATCTGTCGAAATCGGGACCAGTGGTCGACTATTTACAATAGCGGATGCTTCTGCAAGAAAAGTAGTAAGAACTTCGTGAGTCAAGGAACCTTGAGGTAGATCCATCAACACAGAGTTAAGTATATGTTTAGTTACTCCAATGAGACGCTCCCATATACCACCCATATGAGGTGCGTGAGGTGGATTGAATAACCACGCTGTGTCATTGTCATACAAATATTCCTTGACAGTTCCTTCTTCGACATTTACAGCATCTATCTGAAGATCATTAGTTGCTCCAATAAAATTTGTTCCTCGATCTGATCTTATTTGTTTCGGCTTTCCACGAATAACAACAAATCGTTTGAATGCATTAATGAATGAAGGAGATGTCATTTCTTCGATGACTTCCACATAAATACCTCGAGTTGCCAGACAAGTAAATAGAATTGCCCATCGTTTAGCGTGTGATGCGCCACCACGGGTTTTCCTTGTGACCACTTCCCAAGGACCAAAAGTATCTAGTTCAATGTATGAAAATGGTGGCTGTGTTTCCATACGGTCTGGAGGCAAGTTTGCCATCTTCTGAGTTTCTATTTTACCTAGCATTTTTCGGCATTTCACACATTTGTAGATACAAGATGAGACCATACGTTTTTCTCCTATGATCCAGAATTCTGCATGTCTGATAGCGCCTGATGTAATGTTTCTACCTTGATGTTGCGCAAGTGCGTGATAGTATCTGATGAGCAGAACAGCAATATGATGTTTTCCGAGAATCACTATCGGATTTGATTCATTTTTGTGTATTTTACCTCTATTAAGTCTCCCTCCTATTCTCAAGATATTATCTTTGTCGAGAAACACATCGAGTTTCAAGAGCGCACTTGAGCGTAACATTGGCTTGTTTTGCATGAGACAGTCCATTTCATGTGAATAGAATTCCTGCTGAACAGTTCTGATAATGAAAATTTCTGCTCTTTTGAAAGAATCTACAGTCTTAGATTTGGGCAATAATGCCAGCCTACTCAGTCACTGTCGGAAGCAAATGACCATGTCACATGTTGTAGTAAGGAGATAGCCTTTACTACAGCTTTCCACGTAGAGAATCTCTCAAACCATCGAGATCCCAAAGATGGAATCAATGAGCATGTAGATTTCTTGCATGTCACATCTGGTCGAACTTGTCTTCGTTCGGATCGATCATTTCATATGTTTCAGAGTAATTTTCAGGCGGTTTCAGAAGATGTTCTGGACCGTTTAACCACTTATTCTCTTTGAAGTGATGTGCCGGTAACACTCGAGTAGCTTGGTCAGCTGGATTCTTTTCAGTTGGTACATAAAGCCACTGTTCCGGCTTTGTCATCTTTCTGATGTATGATCAACGATTGGTTACATATGTGTTGAAGCGCCTCGATTTGTTGAAAATGTATCCAAAGCACAACTCAACTATCTGAGTACATGTTGAAGTCGTCAATCGAGAGTTCAAGATGATCAGCGAACGTACATGCCACTTCAGCTGCTAGCACAGCAGCACACAATTCTAACCTCGGCATAGAATGTCCATGAGAAGGTGTTTTGACTTCCCCATTATGAATCCTTTATGGAGATCACCATCGCAATTTGTTGTGATAATGTAACCTACAGCGGCTATTGCCAATTCTGATGCATCGCAAAACACATGCACTGATTTATCTTTGCAATTAATCAAAGATCCTGGCAAATAGGTTCGTAGAACAGTGAGTTCTTGAAGATGAAACAAAGAGTCTCGTCAACGTTGCCATAATAGAAGCTGTTCTTCTGACAACGCTTCATTCCAATCTATCATAGAACGAACGAATTGTCTCAATATGTGTTTGCTTTCTGGAGCTAAAAATCAAACAGGATCGAATATGCTGTTGATTGTAGATAAGATACCTCTCCTGGTATATGGTTTGTCATGCGTTACATTAAAAAAGAATGTGTCTGACTGTAGGTTCCAATTTAAACCTAGACTACGTTGAATCGGTAGTGAGTCTTCACCAAATTCCAAATCTTTCATATCCTTAGTTAAATCTTCAGTAGGAAATGCAGACAGTACATCTTTACGGTTAGAGGCAATTTTGTGTAAACGTAAGTTGCCTTCCGTCTTGAATGCTTCCTGTGAACGTTTCATCAAATCTATTGCCTGTTCTGTAATAGGCAGTGAAATAAGTCCATCATCTACATAAAAATGTTTCTGTACAAAGTCACATACATCGGACCCAAAGACTCGTTGAGCAATAGTTGCCGTCTTCCTGAGTCCATAGGTAGCTACCGCTGGTGACGGTCGATTCCCGAAAACGTGTACAGTCATTCGTTATTCAATCATTGGTTTTGATAAATCATTCTCTTCATACCAGAAGAAACGCAAGAAGTTACGATGTTTTTCTTGGACTCTGAAGCAGTAAAACATTTGTTGAATGTTGCCCATAATTGCAACTGGCTCTCTACGGAATTTCAATAAAACTCCCAAAAGACTATTAGTGAAGCGCGGTCCAGTTAGGAGTACATCGTTCAGTGCAAGTCCACCATACTTAGCAGATGAGTCAAAAATAGCTCTAAGTAGTCGGATGGTAAAGTCCAAACATCGGGAAGTACCAACATTCTTCGGAATCATCATTGGTTAACGCAGGTGCAATCTCGGCATGTCCGCTTTCAAGAATCCCCTTCATGAATTCGAGAAAGTGTTCCATCTTAACAGTTTTCTTTTGCAGATTTGAGTTTAACATTCTAGGTCTTTTCAAGGCAAGTTGTTTATTATTCGGCAGTTTTGACGTGGTTCTTTAAAGGGTAGTGGCACTGTCCAATTTCCGCTATCATCCTTTCGAAAACCATCGTTCATGACATCCAAAAACTCAATATCTTCTCCAGACCCGGTTTCTCATCGTTCTTTGTTCTTACAAATACATTCTTTCCAAAGTCATTGTCATTCTCGAATATTGTTGTTTCACATGAGTTCAAGTTTTCCTGTATTTTGAACTCGTTTGTACATGGTGGTAAAATAGACACACGTCCAGAGCTAAGTAGATGAGTTTTGAAGACGTTGATCAAAAGTGGCGCATGAGTTTTTTGTAGGCATGTCTCGCCAATAATTGTCCAGCCAAATCGAATTTTCTGAGCATAGGGTTGATTTCCTGTGCCAATTCTTTGATCTAGCACATGATGTGCTTCTACCACATCGCGTCCCAAAAGTAGCAATATCTCAGCTTGATGATTTATAGGTGGTATGAATTCAGCAATGTCATGAAGGTGGTCATAGTAGAGAGCTACGTCAGGGGTTGGTATTTCTTCGTGAACATCGGGTATTTGACTACATTCGATGAGAGGTGGTAGTTGTATTTCATAACTCTTGTCGTGGGATTGTGCCATGAATCCTTCTGCTGTTCTACCCGTAGTTTGTGTTGTGCCGTTGCAAGAAGAGAGTTTGTAGGAGACAGTATCCCCTTTACAACTGAATAAGTCAAAGAATTTAGGACTTACGAGAGATCTGTTGGACTGGTCGTCTAGCTGCATAAACATCGATACCGTATTGTGGTTGATCTTTCTTGAATACATGAATTAGCACAGTTTTTGCACAAGATTTTCCTCCAAAATCTCCAATACATATCTGAGTACATAACGGGTTTGCATTATTCGATTCTGTTTGTTGTTGTTCTTGTTGTTGTTGTTTCTCCCCGCCATCCTGTCTCCAGCACGGTGTATCGACGTGAAGTGCTGTCGGGTGTGAATTGCTGCTGCATTCTGCACATGTACCGGTGTACGTACATTTATTCCTTTTGTGAGTTCTAGAGTCACAGCATTTGTAACAGATACCCTTTTCTTTTAAGAATCTTCGTCGTTCTTCTAGTGTTTTGAGTCGAAATCCTTTACATTTATTCAATGAGTGAAAGGTGTTGTGTAAGAGACATCGATTTTCATCAGGTTTCTTTAGTTTCGCTTCATCAGTCGTATTTGTCATTTTTATATTCACGTTGACTACTCTAGGACTATTTCTTCTTTGTGGTGGAATTACTTCTCTTCCATAAGCAAAAGATGGATTGTTTCGGATTCTACTCTAATTTCTGATGAATTCCGCAAAAATTCGAAACGGAGGAAAAGGAATTCTATGTTCTTCCATGTAGATAACAGCTGTGTTTGTCCATTTTCCTTGGAGAAAGTTTGGAAGTTTCTTCACTATAGGAGTTACTCCAGTAGCACTATCGAAATATGAAAGAAGACAAGGTCGTCTTCTTTTGCTGCTTGAATCTCATCACAAATATCAGATAGTTCATAAGGCGATGAAAGTGTTTGCTCTGAATAGTTTGCACAGCGTCCAATTTTGATTTCAGCGCTGCCTCAACCATTTCCGGACATCCATACCGTTCATCTAGACGTGTCCATGCCCTTTGTAACGCTCTTTCAGGATTGTTGGAGTTTGCTGCTTTGATGCTCATGATGTGACGTTCTAAAGTTGGTCCTGACCACTTTAAGAGAAGATCCATCTCTTCCGTTGTTGTAGCTTCAAGTTCTTTCATGATGGATCGAAAACCATTTTTCCATACGGAATAGAACTCTGGTTTATTGGTAAATCTTGATAATCTTGACAATAACAATTCTTTCTTCAGAAGAAATCGTGTGAATTCCATTGCTGTTTGAGAATGTTCATGTTTATTGATACTAACATTCTGATCTTATTTAGTTGAGTTACATTGTCGTTGTTCCGTTTTTCACATAGCACGTTCTGGGTCAGATTGTTTGCATGTTGAATCGATATAAATAGTTTCCTTTGCTTACAAAGCTGGCATCAAATTTTAAGTTGCGCCAAACGATACTGATTTACGCTCCTCGGACGGCATGAGTTCTAATTGTCGAGTCACTATGTCAACGTAAGCCTCAGTTCGATCTCGTGGGTTATCTTGCGCTAGGCTTTGAAGCTTCCTGTAGGAAATTTGCCTCTTTTTCGAATGTAGCAGCTTCTTTCATTAAATTGAGAAGGTCGATTTCGTTTTTAATTTCTACTTGTTTGACCTTTAACCGAGCTTCTTCCGCGGCAAATTCTATTGATGCTTTCAGAGCTTCTGCTTTTGCTCGTTTTCTAATGGCATATGAGGAGCCTGAAGAGCTCGATCTGACTGATGATCTTGTCGATATATTTTCTGCCAGTTGTACATGTTGTATTTTGAGTGTTAACTGTCTTATAATAGAGTCAATTAGGATTCTATAACCTCTTAATGTCACACTAAACTTATCTATTTCAATTTCACTCTCTCTCGTGTTTTGTCGATTAAGAAAGCAAGATAGTTTGATGCCTCAGTTTCTAGTTGTTAGATTTTACTTAATGCTTCGTTCTTGAGTGTTTGTAATTCTGTCAATTCCCCTGGTGTTGTTTCTGCTTTGTCTAGAGTGGTTGTAACTCATAACCATATTTTACTTATTCGAGTAAGATGTGTTTTTGCGGATTGTTGAAAAAGTTCGAGTCCTGTGGTTGTAGGTGTTATCACTCGGCGAGAGGATTCTTGTTTTTGTAGTTCCTCTGATTCTGTTCCGATAAGTGTATCGTCGATAGATTCTTCTTCGCGTTTTCCTGTGTAGGAGGTCCATCTGCAATCCCTTGATCCTTTGCAGCCATGTTTCCACTGAAGGCCGGTTGTAGTCTTTTTACTGTTATGCCCCAAGAAGACAACAGTTAACCACTTCAACTTTTATTTATCAATGGTACAAACATTCATGACGTGTGTTGAATATGTTGTGTTTGTGGTAAAAAGCTGAAAGAATACAAAAATCGTCTTTCAGAACTTAATACAGTTATCCAAATCAAGAATTATTGTTAACATAAACATCATAAAATACCTCAAAACACTACAAAATAAACAATTTCTACAAAAATATAATTACGTACGTCAAGAGAAATTATGACTCGAATGGCTTTCCATACATAAAAAATTTTGACAAAAAGGAGGTGTAGAAAATTTCATAAAAAAAATAATAAAATCGAAATACATACTTTTCTGATGTAAACTTATATTAAACAATCATAAAAACAATATTTATCTATGAATAAGTTGCTAAGGCAATTGAAAACGAGCGATAACATGTGAATCGACAACGTAGCAGGTCAATGACATTGTTTACATTTCTGATATCGAGATGCACGTTAATTAATGCAAACAAAGAAAACACATATAATTACTTGGGGGATCATATGATCTAGACAAATTATGCATTATAAAGGTACATAAATCAAAATAAAAGAAAAACTTACACTGTAGTTGGCCACAATTTGCCGTGAGACAAAGGCATGAAAATGCAACGTGTAAAGGAAGATCGTTCTATAATTATCTAATGTAAATGAATGGAGCGCGGGTACAGCACATTGATTAAAGACCTAGATCAAGAGTGTCTATATTTAAGACCTAGGTAAGTATGACTTTCATTTCACGAATTTCAAAGATTTAAATGTTCAGGTAAAGATTCAGGGGTGATAACTTCCAGAAAAAATTACAGTGTTGTTTGTGTTGGGACTCAGTAACGATCGGTAACATTATGTGCAAGAATTATTTCGATATCTTTAAAAATAACCGAGTTCAAAAATTAGGTCATGACCTTGACATACTGACCTTGTGTGACCTTGATCAAGGTCAAATATGTAAATGGGTAATGGTAAAGACACCAAGTCTCTACAACTTACGGTTTCCGAGTTTCAGTATTGAAATGTTTCAAATCTAAAAGGGGAGGTAACTCCATATTAAGTCATTAGAATCATTCATCCTAAATGTCACAAAATTGTGGTATATTCAACATCTGAAACAGCTTTATATTGATATCTTTTACTCTGTTAGAGGAATAGTATCCACAAATGTACCAAAAAAGAACAAAGAAATTCCGGTCTTAACATATTTTTGGGATAAAAGTACAATAGTTTATATATTGACATATACACTGATCAAATTTCATGATGATATCTTGAAAGCTTCATGTAAAACTACATTAAACCTAAACCTTAACCTGTATCTTAATATACCCCAAAAAGAACAAAGAAATCTGAAGTCGATGAAACTGAGGTCACCCCATCCTTTTTTGGCATTACCCGTGAGATATTTAGAATATTGTATTATGCTATGCTTCCAACTAGAGGCTCAAGTGAGCCTGTATCACTCAGCCGAATTTAAACCGACCTATTGTGGGAGGAAAATGCATTATTAATCTAGGAAAGGTTTATATATTCTTTTGTCTGTCAATCGGAGCCAGTTTTAAGTGAAGTGACAATAACACTATTTTTTTTCCTCAGAAAATGCTATACTAATTTGTACTAATGTTGGTAGGAACGGTCCTTCCCTGGTCCTCGTTCATGATTATCTTTTATGACGTTACTGCAAATAAACATCGCCCCTTTTACTAAAACAGAAAGTGTAACGACAAATCACTCAAATTATTTTCCTTTATGACTGACGAGCAATAATTTAATTTTTTTTAAACAGAATCGGCACAAATTTGACATCCTGTTATGTTTTCTATTGTCGTGTTACTTAAAAAACGGCTCTTATTAACAGACAAAATAAATAATATAAACCTCTCCTGGATTGAGAGTGCATATTCCGCCAACAATAGGTCAGTCTAAATTCGGGTAAACGAAATAGGCTCACTTCAGTCTGTAGTAGAAAGCATACATGTAACAACGATCGCATATCTCACGGGAAATGCTTGTCCTTCCGCATCATATGGTTTCACAATTTTTTTTATTTTTTTTTCAGTTTTGCGTTGTTGTTAGTATTTTTGTTATTTGAGATGATATATTTGTCTGTTTTCTTGGTTTTGGTTGGCCTGTTTGTCGGAGCAAATTGGAACTTAGCGTTAAAGCATATTACTTCGGCTCATACAATGGGAAGATGCAGAATGGATTTTGTATAGGTAAAAAGTATCATGTGGCCATAATGCTAATATAAGGGAGCATGATGAATCCGTTGCATTTGCGTTCTGATTTAAATCGTTCGCCTTCCCTAGGTTTGTTCCAGTCGGAATCTGATAAGAGTTGGGAGATTACTCCAGTTGATTGACAAAAACACATATAGGACACCACAGAAAATAAAATTTGTCATGCTTCTTTTCACCTAACAATAGCTACCAGCTGGACAATTTAACACATTTGAAGGCGTGCTTTATCTATGGGTAATACATCCATGCTATGTTGTACCTTTAACGGAAACTAATTGATTACACTCGCAGACTCTTTACATATTTAAAACTAAAGTTATATTAAAGGAAATACAGTACTAACTTGATAATCACTCAATTGTCACGAGTTATGTGCCCAACCCAAGAACGCTTTTTGCGTATAAACGTGTACTTGGTAGTCACTTCCCATTCATAACGAACTTCTCTAAATTCACAACCGACCTTTGGCATGCTTGCCCATTTAAATTTGTATGCTTCATAATGAAATTTGAGGATGCATCATTATATCATTCACATGTATAGGTTGTATTTTTATCTACTTGTGAGCAGACTTTGTAAGAAGACTGCATGATTAAAGAGACAGATACTTTAAAACCGACAATAAGTCAGTTTACGAAAATCTACACTTAAGGCGTCATCTGCGATTATATTGTCAATTCTTTTTAAATCGACACATGATAAAAACTAGACAAACGTCATTACATTTAGTGGAATATCATTTTCCGATTTTTAAAATTAGGTGATAATATGACAAAATTTATAAACTTTTCTTCCGTGCCAGCAATATTTTGTCATCTCATGCTTTACCGGAAATCCCTCTCACAATTTTTCATTCATAACATTTGATTATGAAGGAGAGGAATTGGTGACCGTGATGTACACCCATTTATTGAACAGTATGAGCTACATAAGGTATTGGACAGTAGATAATGAACAAGGGCCTCATAAATGAGTCACTTAAAATTTATGTTGTCACATTAAAATCAAATGTTCGCCGTAGTTACCTGCATTGAAACGTTTGACCTTGATCAGTGCGTTCCTTTTTACTTACTAACTTTTAATGTGGTAACATATAATTCTGATATGGCCTCCCGTATACGCGTTTAGGTTTTAGTTGTAGTAAAATACCCAGTAAATCATCATGCTCGTGCAGATTATCTGCCGTTCAAATTATCGTAATGGGATGTCATATCAAAACAGAAATTATTTTGAGCATTAGTATTTGTTATCTATTATTGTGACTCTCTTAATAAGTCTTTACGTATTGTTAATCATTTTTCCAATAAAATATTTAGGTGGTACGTCTTTTGTGGCGTTCTTTATACCTGTAATTCTTCGATACGATATAAATGAAATATTTAAGAAATTATCAACCAATCAAAAGACAGGTAATTCGGATGAATATTATGTACTTTAACCGAACTAATATCTGCTTTGTAGCAAATATTTATACCTTTACTTTCTGAAAGCAAATGATAGATATACTAAACTTTTAGATGAAACAAATACTATTGTTTAGTTACTTAACAAACACATTATATTTCAAGTCATATATTCAACACTTATCTGCTTCACACTTAGAAAATGTTTTAAATTGAAGTGGTTTTTATCATTAAAGATTTTCGTTAAATTGAAATATATGAAGCATATACAAAGTGTTAAATAACAGTAGAATAAGAATTTCAGTCCATATATACAACAAAACATCATGGAAAACTCAAATAATTAGTGTAAAATCAATATTATTCTTGAGGTAACAATTTTTTGTGAATTTCATGATTCGGTTTATGTCTACAGTGCTTTAACACAGTAAAAACTTGAATCAGCGAATTGAAAAGCCTCAAATAAACGAATTTTCGTGGAAGTGCGAAAATCTACATGCACTAAATTAAGTTCCTCCACAGAAAATAAAACAAACTTACACAACAATAATGTTGCCAAGAGGCATTATTAAAATTATCCTTTTTTAGAATTGCTTACATGGAGGTTTATTACCTGATATTGTAAGCAAATTATGTCACTGTAATATTGGTTACCTACCAGTAATTAACTCTTGTTTTTCTAATTGTAAGTGAGAAAGACATGTGTTCATTATATACAGATTTTACAAACAAGTATAGTTGCAAACAGTGAATTTGTCAAATAACGTCAATCTAACTGAAATACTGGTTAACCAACAGTAATTAGCTGTTGTTTTTCTTATTTCAAATAAGTTATAAATATGTATTCGTAAATACAGATTGATTTACGGTTGATTTTTTTTCTTGTCAATTTCATGGAAAAAGGTCCCTTAATGTTTTTAAATAGTAAATCACATCACTTTTTAAATCATTTAACCGATATTGGTTGAAATAATGAAAGTTTTACAATGAAGACATAATAAATTTTATAGGAATTTGTTTCCCACAATTTTCCTTTAATAGAGTTTAATATAAACTTTACATATTAAGCATATATTTGAGATTCATTGTTCATATTTTGTCTGATTGCATTGTCTTTGTGTGGACAAATAAATCATTCGAAAACAAATGATGTCGAAGGTTGGTTCTTGTAGTTACTACCGACAAATCCAAGAATTCATAACTTTCGGTTTTGTTTCCTCACATATACGCTTCTTTATTATATTCATTTAAATGACGATTCGGATATGAATTATACCTCTGTCTC
>JAOXYI010192662.1:0-11207 GCA_028566495.1 Lithophaga antillarum | reverse complement strand
CGTAAATATTCCATCTCTGATTTCGAGTACTACTAAAGTACGTTTCGCCGAACTGAGTCTTCCTGTTTCATTCACGTTGAAAAATATTTGAAGACTAAATGATTAACATTAAAAATATCATTGCGAAAACATTACGTCAACTTTTGTATATTTGGGATTTTTCATAATACTTCCTCTTTTCACTCCATTCGTGGAAAAACGGAGGAATTTTAACTTACCTCACTGTAAATGGTTTTAATCACGAAGGAAAACGTTTTCAGAAATTTTGAAATCTAAAAGTTTATTAATTTTCCAATACCAATGTTAATATAATACAATAGAATTTTTTTGTCTGCAATTATGAGAAATTCGATATTTCACGTTCACTGAAAACTAATTACCCCCAAAATGTCAAATGCACAGGAGCACAGGCTATATGGAAACAGCAGTAACATTTCTGTCGTGGAATAAAGTTGCCGTAGCCATAGTTAAATCACATTTTATTTTTTTTTTCTTCTTCTGTTATCTGTTTTGAAAAAATTGCAAAAGGCAAGAGGCCCCGTTGGGTGAAACGCACTTTAGTATTTAATACTCATTTATGTGTTAAATGATTCTATTTCCTTTATACATTGGTCTTCATTATCTAATATCATTAACATATATCTATAATTTCGAGTACTCATTTATATGTTAAGGTCAGTTTCTCATCGCCGCCTGGCCCCAAATTTCCTACCATCTCGAACTGTTTTAATTCCAGAAATCAAGAAAATCAAAAACATTTAACAGATTCTGACATATTTTAATTTATATTTTTAAACTTCTATTTTTACCCAATATTTTAGCCGAATTTTATAAAGAAATAGCCATAAAAATAAAAATGAAAACCGTCCGTCTCGAATTCTAAAAAAAAAAAAAAAAAAAAAAAAATCAACGAGAAACTAAATATTTGACTGACCTATATGATTCAGTTCTTTTCTCTACATTAATAATAAATATAATGCGAACAGTTCCGGTATTTCTGTTCCTTTAATAATACATGTGTGTCTTCTTGATCTGGGGTGTAGTTTTTCATTACAACTGTATCCCGAGTCTTTAATAATAAGTAATAAAATTAACAATATACAATATTAAGTCCATTGCATATTAATATGATTCCGATTTCTTTAACGTTCCTATTTAACGCGTTCTTCCTTTAAAAACTTTGGCATATGTGTAATGATCTGCGATGAAAAAAATCACTTGTTTTAGACATCAGTGTCTGTCTTTTAAGTAGTACAGCATAGGATCCAGGATTTCGAAACGAAGAGAAGGCAACCCAAATATTTTCCGGCAAACAAGCATGAAAAAAGGTGGGAATTTTAGTCATTTGTTTTGGTTCAATAAAGAGGCCCCCAGTTAAGACAGTCTCTGTTATAGTCGAAAGATAGTTCTTTTTTGCATGTTGCTCTTCATCTTCCCAAGTCAAGGGTTTCTGGGTCCACTTCGCTGCCCAAAAACCGTTCACAGAATAGGCTTGTAAATTCCTGGTCTTCATCAACGCTTGTGTGAACCAATCAAAATTCAGCCAATCAAATCGTCTGCAACTTACAAATCATTTCCCATTTCAAATGATCTAGAGTCGATGTCTTTGATTACAAGTGATTTATAATTATCTGTAAACTCTGTCAGATTAAATCATCAGGTACAGCCCAAAATTGTACAACGTACTGAAAAGCTCTTTTTACTAGTTTAACGACAAATTTATTATTATTATTTTTTTTTTGCATCAAAAAAATTTTTCTAAATCTTGTACACCCTTTTTAACTAGTTCACTTCAAAATATTGGGATTTAATATCCATGGCATTTGTTGTCCAAAATGGATTTCCTCGACAATATTACGTAAAATTGATCATAAACCCAAAAGATTTAAATACGGTTAACGTTATATCCGAGAAACACACACAAATACAGAGTCAGTTTTATGATATTAGTGATTTTGGCTGAAAATTCCGACAGCCATTTTAATGTTAAGTATGAATTAACAGGTTTGTTTTCTTTAGGCAATACTTCCACAAAAACACTACATAAGGACTTTTCCTTATTTTTTCTACTAATGATTTCCAATACAACCATAAAATGAAGAGAAAACATTTCAGTTATTTTATTCTAATCTGGATTTATGCTTGAATAGGTTAACATTTTATCTTTCAATTCCTGTAAAATAATATTTCTTCTGGACTTAGAAAATTAAAATGCAATGCTGTAGACATGAAAACATATTACTGTAATTCATAAAACCGTTGTTACTGTAATAAAAATATATCTACAACAGAAAAGAATTTAGATTTTTAAATAATTAATTGACTATAAAAGATAAACTGACAAAAATAAATATTACCTTGATTCTGTAACTAGACGATGCGAAAAAAACAACCACTAAATGCTTTTCTAACAGAAATTCGTCCGGAATCGTTACGTAAAATCCTCGTTATATGGAAACTACGTTATAATAGTCTTTCTGTTTGCTTTGACACAACACCTGAAGACAATAATTGAAAAATAATCTGTCTGTTCTGCACGATTTTTATAATAGCACAACTGATTGACGTTTGACTATCCATTGTCCTTTTCTATGTGCCAGTTTGGCGAATTTTCATTGGACAATATAGTGCAAAAAAATTAAAGTTATCGTTTCAGTAAACTTTTGTTGTCCTATCCGTAGGCGTTACCGTTTTACTGGATTCAGAATAACCCTTTATATTATAGTTACTGTAGAAAACTTGGTGAATGTTCTTTAATAATAATTTTATATTTTGATATTGACTGTTTGATACAATTACAAAATGTGATGTAGGACTGGTACCAAGATAGCTTACCACCAAGCATGAAAGCTTTAGGTAGTAAACTCTATTTTTGATTTTTAAAAAACTATTTTACACTGTTAAATTGAATCATCAGACGTAGAAGCTTTTTCGTCTGTGACTGTTGATTTTCAAAAATCTACATTTAAGAGAAAAATTTTATTTTTTGAAAGTCTATGTATAAAACATAAAATGCGAATCGGTTGGCTGAATTTACGTATTGATACACTAAAAATAAAAAAAGAGTATTTAAACTTTTAACGATCAAATTATGTAATAAACAAATTGTTATAAATATATACAGTTTTCTTGATATAAAAATGTTGTTTTTCTATTTCTAAACAGCACGTTATAATTCTCTCTCTCTCTCTCTCTCTCTTACCTAGTTGAAAAAAAGTGATTTCTTTGTACTCATATGTCAGAGGTTATTCAAATATTTAATTTTCATCAAGACTATTATTTATATTTTCATAATGAATAAAATCTGTGACTCAAACATTCAATAAGAGTAAAAATTGTCACACATACATGTATATTTACTACGGATAAAGACGATAATTGACCCATTCTGTGAATATAAAGACTAGCTCAGAATTTTAGCGTATATAAGACTGTAACTCAAAACTGTAATTCAATGTCTATAAATAGTATAATATATAATATATAATTCGCACATTCTTGGTGAATATAAACTTCCGTTCAGAAATAATGTTTATAAAGACTAACTCAAAATATGTGAAGACTCAGAACTGCATTGTAAATAAAGAAGGTAACTCCAAATTTTAGTGTATATAAGGACAATAACTCAGAATTCAGTATATAGAAAGACTGTAACTCGTTCATTTTGTGTGTATAAAAACTAATTAGGATTTCAGTATACATAAAGACAGTATATCAAACATTCGGCGTTTATAAAGAAGAAAACTCACACATTCTGTGTGCACAAAAGATATAACTCAAAGTTTCAGTGTACATAAAGATTGCAACTCACCCATTCTGTATGTGTAAAGATTAATTACAGAATTTCAGTGTGTATAAAGACTGCATCTCACCAATTCTGTGTGATGAATACTAACCCCAAATTTCAGTGTGTATAGATAATGCAACTCAAACGTCCATTTTAAAATGTAATTCAATATTTCAGTATGTATAAGCATGCTTCTCTGACATTCATTATGTATAGGCGACTGCTTCCTAAATAACTAGTGTGTATAAAACCCAGTACTGAGAAATCCAGCGTGTATGAAGACTGTACCTTAGAAGTTTAGTGCTCATAAAGATTGTAAGTCAGACGTTCAGTGTGTATAAAGACTAACTCAAAAATGCAGTGTGTATAAACACGGTAACTCAAATATGCAGTGTGCATAAAGACTGTAACTCAGACATTCAGTGTGTGTAAAAACTGTATTTCAGTCGTTCTAAGAAATAAAATGTTTCGAGACAGTTCTGAAAATGATATACATGTATAACAGGATATGAATAAATGAGGTAAAAGTGAAATTGCGGTTAAGAGGAAACAACATTAAGTAAAAAAAAACTACATCTTAAAAAAAAGTAAAACTTCACAAATAAAACGAACAAAAAGATAGAGATCGTTTCACTTTTAGGCCTTAAAGTTTTCTTTAGGAATTAAACGAGATAAAAAGAGGAAACTTTGACATTCATTGTATACCGCACATCAGAATTTTAATGAGATACAGAATATCAAAAAGACTTACAGCATGCATACATTTAAAAATGGTTTCTGAAATATACAGTGCGTATAGAGACTAACTCACCCCTTCTACCTGTCTGATGACATGTAACTCAGACATTCTAAGAAATAAAATGTTTCGACGCAATTCTGAAAATGATATATAAATGTATATAAAGAAATGAGGTAAATGTGCAACTGCCATTAAAAAATTTCTATATACAACATTTAATCAAAAACTAAACCTAAAAAAGTAAACATTCACTCATAACAATACGAAAAGATAGATTTTCTTTCAATTTTCAACCGTTGGGCCTTCTTCAGGAATTAATGAGATAGAAAATGGAAACTCAGACATTCAGTGTACACTTCACATCAGAATTTCAACGAGATAAAGAATGTCATGAAGATATACGGTGTACATGATGATTGTCCCTTAGACATGCAGTGCGAGTAAAGCCTAAGTCACTCTGTGTGTATGATGACTGTAACTTAAACATTCTGTGTGTATAATGACTGTAATTCACAATTTCATAATCAAATTATAGAAAAACTGTTCCATAGACACATATTGCGTTTAAAGATTAACTCATTCATTCTGCATGTTTTGGGATTGTAATTAAACAGATATTCCGTGTCTATAAAGGTTGTAGCTCAGAATTTCAATGTGTATAAAGACTGTAACTCAAAGGTCTATTTTAGATTGTAATTCAGTATTTCAATATGTATAAGCATGCTTCTCCGACATTTATTATAGATACCTACTTCTTCAATAATTAGTGTGTATGAAATCCTGTACTGAGACATCCATTTTGTATAAAGACTTTACCTCAGACGTTTAGTGCACATAAACATTGTAGGTAAGACGTTCAATGTGTATAAAGACTAACTCAGAAATGCAGTGGGTATGGAGACTGTAACTCAAATATGTAGTGTGTATAAAGACTGTCGTTCAAACATTCTGTGTGTATAAATACTGTCACACAAAATATCAGTGTTCGGAAATACTGTAGATCAGTCGTTCTAAGAAATAAAATGTTTCGAGACAGTTCTGAAAATGATATACCTGTATAACAGTATATAAATAAATGGGTTAAAGCGGAACTCTGGTTAAGAGGATACAACATTAAGTGAAGAAAGCTATATCTAAAAAGTAAAAATTCACAAATAAAAAGTACAGAAAGATAAAGATTGCTTCAATTTTTGCCCTGAAAGTTTTTTTAGGAGTTACTCGAGATAAAAAAGAAGAAACTTTGACATTCAGTGTACACCGTACATCAGAACTTTAAGGAGATAAAGAATATCACTACGACATACATCGTACATACATGTAAAGATGGTTTCTGAAACATGAAGTGCGGATAAAGACCAACTCATCCCTGACATGTAACTCAGACATTCTAAGAAATAAAATGTTTGAGGCAGTTCTGAAAATGATATATAAAGAAATGAGATAAAATTGGAACTGCCAATAAAAAGTCCTACCTACAACATTAAATCAAAAACTAAACCTAAAAAAAACTAAAATTCCACTGATAAGAATACGAAAAGATAGATTTTGTTTCACTTTTCGGCCATTGGACCTTCTTCAGGAAATAAATGAGATTGGAAAAGGAAACTCAGACATTCAGTGTACACTTCACATCAGAATTTCAACGAGATAAAGAATGTCATGAAGATATACGGTGTACATAAAGATTGTCCCTTAGACATGTAGTGCGAGTAAAGCCTAAGTCACTCTGTGTGTATGATGACTGTAACTTAAACATTCTCCGCGAATAAAGAGTGTAACTCACAATTTCATAATTAAATTATATAAAAACTGTTCCATAGACACATATTGCGTTTAAAGACTAACTCATTCATTCTTCATGTTTTTGGGATTGTAATTAAACAGATATTTCGTGTGTATAAAGGCTGTAACTCAGAATTTCTGTGCGTATAAAGACTGTAACTGAAACGTCTACTTTAGATTGTAATTCAGTATTTCAGTATGTATAAACAAGCTTCTCCGAAATTCATTATATATAGACGACTGCCTCCTAAATAATTAGTGTGTATAAAATCCTGTATTGAGACATCCATTTTGTTAAAAGACTGTACCTGAGAAGTTTAGTACACATAAAGATTGTAAGTCAGACGTTCAACGTCTATAAAGATTAACTCTAAAATGCAGTGGGTATAGAGACTGTAACTCAAACATTCAATATGTATAAAGATTGTCACACAAAATTACAGTGTGTGTAAAAACTGTAAATCAGACATTCTAAGAAATAAAATGTTTAGAGACAGTTCTGGAAATGATATACATGTATAACAGTATATGAATAAATGGGGTAAAAGTGGAACTGCGGTTAACAGGATACAACATTAAGTAAAAACACTACATCTTCATAAGTACAAATTCACAGATGAAAAGTACAAAAACATAAAGATTGTTTCAATTTTTGGCCAAAGAGTTTTCTCAGGAATTAAGCGAGATAAAAAGGGGAAACGTAGACATTCAGTGTACACCGTGCAGCAGAATTTCAATCAGATACAAAATATTCTAGGATATACAGAATGCAAACATGTAAAGATGGTTCCTCAAAGATACAGTGCGTATAAAGACCAACTCTGATGACATGTAACTCAGACATTCTAAGAAATAAAATATTTTAGGCAATTCTGAAAATGATATATAAAGAAATGAGATAAAATTTGAACTGCTAACAAAGAAGTCCTACATACAACATTGATTCAAAATCTGAACCTAAAAAAGGAAAATTTCACAGATAAAAATACGGAAGATAGAATTTGTTTCAATTTTCGGCCATTGGGCCTTCTTTAGGAATTAAATGAGATTTGAAAAGGAAACTCAGACATTCAGTGTATACTTTACTTCAAAATTTCAAAGAGGAAAAGACTGTCATGAAGATATTTGGTGTGCATAAAGAATGTCCCTTAGATATGGAGTTCGTGTAAAGACTAAGTCACTCATTCTGTGTGTATGATTACTGTAACTCAAACATTTAGTGTGTATAAAGATTGTAACTCACAGTTTCAGCGTCGTGTATAAAATCTGTTCGATAGACAAGTAGTACGTTTAAAGACTAATTCATCCATTCTGCGTGTTTGATGATTGTAAGTCAGATATTCCGTGTGGGTAAAGGCCGTAATTCAAAATTTCAGTGTGTATAAAGACTGTAACTCAAACGTCTATTTTGAACTGTAAGTCAGTATTTCAGTATATATAGGCACACTTCTCCGACATTCATTATATATAGACGACTGCTTCCAAAATAATTAGTGTGTATAAAACCCTGTATTCAGACATCCAAAGTGTATGAAGACTGTACCTAAGGCGTTTAATGCAAATAAAGATTATAAATCAGTCGTTAATTGTGTAGAAAGACTGTAACTCAAACATGCAGTGTGTGTATAAAGACTGTCACACAGAATTTCAGTGTGTAAAGTCTGTTCATCAGACGTTCTAAGAAATAAAATGTTTCGAGACAGTTCTGGAAATGATATACATGTAAAAGTGGATCTGCAGTTAAGAGGATACAAAATTAAGTAAAAAACGACAACTAAAAAGTAAACATTCACAGATAAAAAGTGGAAAAAAATAAGATTGCTTCAATTTTTGGCCACAAAGTTTTCTTTAGAAATTAAAGGCACAGAAAGAGGAATCTTAGACATTCAGTGTACTCCGTATATCGGAATTTCAATCAGATAAAGAATATCACTAAGACACACAGCGTGCATACATTTAAAGATGGTTTCTGAAACATACAGCGAGTATAAAGACCAACTCACCCCTTCTGCCTGTCTGACGACATACAAGTCAGACATTCTAAGAAATGAAATGCTTGAGGCAGTTCTGAAAATTATATATATATATATATATAAAGAAATGAGGTAAAAGTGGAACTGCCATTCAGGAAGGCCTATATACACCTTGAATCAAAATCTGAACCTAAAAAAGTAACATTTGACTCATAAAAAATACGATAAGATAGATTTTGTTTCAATTTTCAGACACTGGGCCTCCTTCGGAAAGTAAATGAGATAGAAAATGAAAACCCAGGCATTCAGTGTACATTTTACATCACAATTTCAACGAGATAAAGACTGTCACTAAGGTATTCGGTGTACATAAAGACTTTCTCTTGGACATGCAGTGCTTGTAAAGACTAAGTCGTTCATTCTGTGTGTATGATGACTGTAACTCAAACATTCTGTGTGTATAAAGACTGTATGTCAGACATTTTGTGTGTATAAAGAGTGTAACTCACAATTTCTAATTAAATTATATAAAAACTGTTCCATAGACACGTAGTGCGTTTAAGGACTAACTTATTCATTGTGGATGTTTTTGGATTGTAATTAAACAGATCTTCCGTATGTATAGAGGCTCTAACTCAGAATTTCAGTGTGTATTAAGACTGTAACTCAAAGGTCTATTTTAGATTGTAATTCAGTATTTCAATATGTATGAGCATGCTTCTCAGACATTCATTATATATATAATTAGTGTGTATAAAACCCTGTACTGAGACTTCCAATTTTTATAGAAAAAATGTACCTCTGAGGTTTAGTTTACATAAAGATTGTAAGTCTGACGTTCAATGTGTATAAAGACTAACTCAAAAATGGAGTGTGTATAAAGACTGTCCCTCAGACATTCAGTGTGTATAAAGACTGTCACACAAAATATCAGTGATTGTAAAAACTGTAAAGCAGTCGTTCTAAGAAATGAAATGTTTCGAGACCGTTCTGGAAATGATATATAGTGCACACTCGTTGTATCGGCACCTTTTGAACTGCCTTAATGTTTTTGTGATATGCGAGGGTGGCGATGAAGCGAAGGAGAAATCTGTATAGAAACTGTGTAATCTCTGTAAAAAGGGACTGACAAAAATAGTGGCGATAAGTGAGGGTGGCGAACTAAAGAGGGACGGTATAAAGAAGGAGCACTGCACATGTATGTTAGTATGTGAATAAATGGGGTAAAAGTGGAATTGCGGTGAATAGGATATAACATTAAGTAAAAATACCTACATCTTAAACACACGTTAAAAAGTAAAAATTCTCAGATAAAAAGTACCAAAAAGAAAAAAAAGATAGTTTCAGTTTTTGGCCATAAAGTTTTCTTGAGAAATTTAGCGAGATAAAAAGAGGAAACTGACATTTAGTATACAAGGCACATTAGACTTTTAATGAGATACAGAATATCACTAAGACGTACAGCGTATGTAAAAATGGTTTCCAAAACATATAGTACGTATAAAGAACAACCCACCCCTTCTGCCAGTCTGATGACATGTAACTCAGACATTCTAAGAAATAAAATTGTTTCGAGGCAGTTCTGAAAATGATATATAAATCTATATAAAGAAATGAGGTAAAAGTGGAACTGCCATTCAAGAAGTCCTATATACAAAATTAAACCAAAAACTAAACATAAAAAAGTAAATCTTCACCCATAAAAAATACGAGAAGATAGATTTTGTTTCAATTTTCAACCATTGGGCCTTTTTCAGGAATTAAATAAGATAGAAAATGGAAACTCAGGCATTCAATGTACACTTTACATCAGAATTTCAACGAGATAAAGAATGTCACTAAGATATTTGGTGTACATTAAGAATGTCCCTTAGACATGCAGTGCGAGTAAAGACTAAGTCACCCATTCTGTGTGTATGGTGACTGTAACTTAAACATTCTGTGTGTATAAAGACTGAAACTCACAATTTCATAGTTAAATTACATAAAAACTGTTCCATAGACATGTATTGCTTTTAAAGACTAACCATTCATTCTGCATATTTTGGGATTGTAATTAAACAGATATTTCGTGTGTATAAAGGCTGTAGCTCAGAATTTCAGAGTGCATAAATAGTGTAACTCAAATGTCTGTTGTAGATTGTAATTCAGTATTTCAATATGTATAAGCATGCTTCTCCGACATTCATTATAGACGCCTTCTTCTGCAATAATTAGTATGTATAAAACCCTGTACTGAGACATCCATTTTGTATAAAGACTGTAGCGCAGACGTTTAGTGCACATATAGGACTGTAGATCAGACGTTCAATGTGTATAAAGACTAACTCATGTTACATTGGAGTATATATAGATATTTAAAATCCAACGTTTGTTGTGTTTAAAATGTATAAAGACCAAGATTGAAAAATAAGTAATTAGAAGGTTTTTGTTAAAGGTGGCAGTGTTGAATTTACCTGGTGATTTTGAGTTCTCCATTCAAGGACGTGTATAGACGACGGCTATTATTTTGTCTCTTTCGGGGATAACTTGTGAATTCAACTTAAGTTAGGTCAGTTTTGACTTTGTTTTGTTTATAAAATTATGGTTTGACGTCGCTGACTTCATATTGACTTCGCTGGATGATTTTACATTGAATAGTTTTGACTGGGTATGCACAGTTATTAATTTGTGTTGGGTCGTTTGACGGTTTGAAAAAGGATTGTATTTCCCCTTTTTGCTTTGCTGGCTAGCCAGGGTTTCGTATCACTTTTGAAGAGACTATCTCGTCGTTGTTAGACACATTGTCTAATTTATTGACATTAGTATTGTCATTTTGGATTTTTGTGTTATTGTCGGCCTATGTGTCAGTTTATAACTTGCCCATTTTTGTCTTGTTAAAGGCATTTTTGTGTAGTCCTTGATTTAAATGTTCCAGGAACTCAGT